>JAOXNQ010002647.1:0-43762 GCA_028571165.1 Hypoxylon perforatum
ATCTCGGCAGCGGGTCCGTGCCCCGCAGGCGGCCCGCCCACCTGGAGAACGTGTCCGTCCTGGGGCCGAAGTTGCCTACTTCGGTTGGGTTGGATTTGGGGAGGGCGGAGAGAAGATGCGGTGGTGGGTCCGTCTGTAGGAGGGTGCGCAGGGCGAGGAATTGGTTTGTCAAGGATGCGAAGTACGCCTCGCGGATCTCGTCAACATTACTATTGCGCGGACCGCCTTCGCTGGATTCGAGGTCATTTTCACCATCCTCCTCGTCTTCATTCTCATCGTAGTCAATATCTACGTCCTCTTCCTTTACTAGCTCTTCTCCCTCGTCGTAATCCTGGGGGTCGCCTTTGTAGTCGTCATCTTCCTCATAGTCGTCCTCGTCTTCGTATTCGTCTTCATCTTCGTCAAAGTAACCTGATGGGTACGCGACGTATGCACCATCTTGATAGTAGCCTCTGAAATCGCCTGTGCCATCTAGGTATATGCTTCTGTCGACAGGCTCTTCCGGTTCGCCTTCGTTCTCGTAGTCGAGGCCGTCTGCAGGCAGTGGTAGAGTCTGCGGGGGTAGTGACGGGCCGGCTTTGTCTGCGACGAGGACATGAGGGATCAGGGATGCTTCTGCTCTATACTCACCATATCAGTATCAATTTCGCCTAGGGACATGAAAGCAATTGGTTTAGCCTTGCAAAAACATAGATAGTAGCATGATTTAGGAGAGGCGAGTCTTACCGGACACTTCTCAGGTAGTTGAGAGCTTCTAGATCGTCTTCACAGTCTAGGTCTTCGTCGCGTTTTGGTACGGTCGTAATGAGTTCGTCGTCTCCAAAGGCTGAGCGCTGGCCGTAGGTCATACTCGTAGCGTTTTGAACGTTATCGCGATAAGTTTGACGACGCTTTTTAGCTGCGCCTCCGCCATGATTGCCCGACGCGCGTTTCGATGCCATAGTTTCTTTGATTGAGACAGTCTTCAAAGCAGGAATGAAGTGTGTTGCCTAATGAATTAGTAGAAAGAAGCTATGAAGCAGTCGGGGTGTGGAAGCTTAGGTGGGGATTCTTAGTCAATGCGAAACCGTTTGTTGCATCTACTGGAGATATCAGGCAGAAGTGCTGCTTAGTTGCATACAAATTCTTTGAAGCATTGGCTTCGCCCACAACTTAACAATGCCTATCGACATGTAAACCTTGATAAGTAAAACGATTCTAGTCCAATATTTCAATTCTTGACGTTTGGCTAGATTGATAGAAATTATATCGCGAGCACTCCTTTCAATTAACGTTGGGCTGTCCAGCTGTCTACCTATCTGAGGTTAATAGTTTCACCCTTTTTATGAAGATCTAGTAATATTCCTTTTCTTATGGACTAATGATGACTTATTTTTAAGTCTCTGAGCCTTAAGTTCAATGAGAATTACTTACCATCAGGAAATCTTGAGAATGTCAGCCAGTGGGTCATCGACATCAACCAGGGTTCCCATTTGTTCTTAGAATACGAGGGAAGAAGACATAAGATCCCCCACTATTCGCCGTTGATCCGAAGGAGATGTCATTCCGCGCTCTATGAGATGAGTCATATGTCCTCAACTTCATCTCTTGCGTTGTGTGTGTATTGTTAGATGTGTATGGGAGAAATGTGACTCACAGGGGCCCAGTCCTACCTAGGCAGTACGAGGCCTACGCATCTTAATTCATTACATATATTGGCGAAGTTACCAGTTCAAGAATCTTTCCATCTAGAATATTATCATGAGTCGTCCGGTTATAAAGAGATTTCAACATCTACCGCGCCAAGAATCACCATGCTTTTCCCTGGAGCCTCAGTATCAAGGTTGCGATCCCATTCCAATGTATGTACTGTGCCATATTCCGTTTCTTAAACTTGCAGCCCCTTGTTGATTATAGACTACTTTATGTCTTCAACCCTACTTCGGTGTACATAGCTTGAATAACGCACGAGTGCGGAGAAGCTATTCCAGGATTTAGAAACTAACTCCTCCGGTACACTCCTATTGACGAATCTAGCAACTACACAGCTTCGCCCCCAAATCGTTGGTCCACTGACGCACCATCTACTCGGCTTGGTCCCTGCGAGATTCCTCGTATCGCTGCCTATTTTCGAAGCAAAGTTGTTGATATATAGCCAATCATGGGTTATGATAAGAGCCATGTGGTAATACTATAGCTAAGTAAGTTTTGATATTATAAGAAAATAAGAAATCCTGGGCTGCATTTCAATTTCTGAGAGTTTCGTTAGCCTGTTTTCATTGGTAGTAGTTTACCTTCGTACATATATCAGAAGCAAATATCCATGGATATTCCCGGGTTTTCGTCTTAACTCGGGTGTCCCCACCTAGCTGTTGTTAACCTCCCGGGCGAATACGCAATGCTGTGGACCGTTCTACGATCCATACATTGAGTATCCCTTTAGGCAGAAGAATCAAGCACCATGTGCAAGCTTCCCGTCTCATGTAGCAGCAGTCCTACCCCGGACTCAAATGGGATTTACCAGGGGTCTGCTTGGTGTACATCACATCACCTTCTGAAAGGTAACTACCGGGTTGCTCTTGCACCCATGACCCATGCTCGCGGATCCATGTGGATCCCGGGGAATTCATTGGATCCACTCGAATGAGCTTAATGAAACTTCATCATCTAATTCAAGTGCAGGTATCCAACACCCTCGACACTTTCAAGGCAGATTATAATCAGCCTAGACCTCGCACCTATGTTACCTTATACTTCGATTGCATATAGGACGTTAAGAGTCTTACTTGAACAGAAGTAGTATCCTTTTCCCATTCATCTTGAACTATTTTCGTCGTCGTCGTCGATCGATCTTAAAGCCCCCGGAATCGACTTGGGAAGACACCAAAGTCTGGCTTCGCCGCCTTCCTTACGACGTATAGTTACGCATTAGTTCGGCTAAGGGAGTTCCTTTCGATTTCGAAACGAATATGCTTTTTAAAACACAGGCGGCATTGCCGTCCAATACTCTTGTTCTATCGAAGATCGCATTACGACACGGAGGCTGAGTTCAATTCTCGCTTGGCTCATTGGTTGGGTTTTCGATCCCTTACAGCTTTGCTTCGCTAAGCCCCAACCTTGCCATTAGTGGCTCGGTTTAGTGGTGTTAGTGACTGTGGCGCACACGCTCTTACACGCCACTCAGGGAATCATTCGCCCCCCTATTTCTAGGTGATCAAAATGTTACCTCTCTTGAAACAGAGTCATATCTGAGTAGATGGCTTGTATCAAGTCGTCGCGGAGTGCGCGAATACGTGTGGCAGTCCCGACGAGGAGTGTATGACATTGCCACGCGTTGGGACAAAACTATTGGGCTACGTTGGGTTGTTGGAATATGCCACTAGGCTTACAATCTAGCGCGACTGGGCATTTGCCGAGCAGCTGAGCTTAAAGCTAAAAGGGGTGCTGTACTTCAAAGACTCTTATTCGTGGCAATGGATGATTTTCTCTTGCACGGTGGGCTACATTTCAGCTGGCTCGGTAACCATACGACGACGGCATCATCGCTGCACCTAAGCGGTGAACTGGTGGCAAGATTAGGCACTGAAAGTATTTGCTTTATATTGATGGTGGCGGCCTTCAAGGTCGCCTGGACAATTCTTGAGAAGTTGAAAAACTTTTGGACAATTAAAGATACACAAAACCGCCGTCCTATCGTCCATCATGTCACATCATATGTGGCATATTTTGGTTTTTACCAAGTTCGCGGAACGTCCTCCTTAAACTCTCAAACGAAAACATTCATCCATCTAGGGATGGAAGGTACCCTTTTCATTATGTTCGTTCTCACGGCCTGCTTGACTCTAGGAGAGTCGAGAGAGCCATCATATCGTCCAGAATCTAAGCCTGCTCAGTGGACTCCTCCTCCTCAACCTCCTCTCCCACATATTCGTTCATATTCTCGTCGTTGTGGGGCAGCGTGTTGGGTCCACGCAGGCACGAGGGGCTCCATGGGTCGTTCCTATGATCCACGTATACTCGGATATGATCACTCCTGTGTTCATTATAATCGGGTCGAGCACGCCATCTTTCAGCTTGCAGTGTGTCTACTTGACTACTCTGTCCTGTTGAATCCCTTTAAAGGGTTAGGTCAATCGTGATCATTAACGTCTATGGGTGTATGAAGTCTTACACAACAGAGCCTTGGAGAGCATGGACAGAGGAACTCGAGTCACCCGAGTCACCCGAGCCGGTCCGAACTCTTTCATAGTGGACACCGGGGTCCGACCCCTGGCTGAAATGACTGCCTCCTCCCATGCCGTTGCCATCACCCCAAACGCCGAAGCTTGGCGAAGACGAGACAGTTAGAGCTACGTCGCCAGCAACGAAGCTTGTGTATCCAGTTTGAGCACCTGTATACGAGACTATACTGTCTGAGGCAAAGGCCTGATGGCTACTATTCGAGTAGTACAACGCGGGCGAGGTGCTCGCGAGTGCTGTCGAAAGCGGGTCGAACGAGTTGTTCGGCGGGTATGGGTAATGATCCGTGGATGGTGGTGCATACCGTGCTTCGGCTTCGGTGCCATCCTCCTCTTCTGGCAGCGTAATGGAATAGGTCGGATCATACTCAGAACGGTTGAACGCAGCATGGCTGTGGCCCATTCCATCTCGCTGGAAGCCGACCATGGATGCCTCGCTCGTTGTCGAATTGAAACCATTCTGAGTATTCGTGACACCGGTGTCGCCGGCATCCAAAGAGGCATATGAATCATCAGAGTAGTGCACTTGACCAGTGGAATGCCCCGATGCGGCATGCGGATGGTGATATCCTCGAGGTGGCCCATGAGGGTTCGTACGGACACGGTGCCGACGGGTGTGTCCGTCGGTGTGGGTCCTGTGTATCCGATCGTTATTCGACATAGTATCTCACAGGCTTGGAATGGTTCAAGAATCGAAAAGCAATACGAAAGATGTTCGTCTCTTCCGGGGGAGAAGTCGAGGAGGGGTATGGAAGGCCCCTTTTATGACTCCTGGAACCTACTTCTTGTCGGGGCGCGGGCCCCCTTCTGTGTCTGATGTTACTGAAAGGAAGGCAGTTTTCTAGGAGCGTACTGTAGTCCAATCGCCATGTTCTGCCTCGTGTTGCCTACACGCGGATTGTGGGCCTGGGGGTTCGCGGACGATGGATAAGAGCGGGGATTGGCTGTGTTTAGAAAGGGCGAACTAGGACAGGCCCGGGAAGAATGATAGGAATGGACTCACCAAAGCCCTGCCTGCACATCGTCGCAACAATAAACGACCCTAAATGGCATCTTGACTAGGGGTCTTCTCTTGACTATACGCCCATCTCGAGTTGCGGTTTGGGTATCAGAAACATCGAACCTGCTGGCGTTATCGAAAGGCACATTCTGCCTAACATCAGGCAGTGCTTGGGACCCGCTAGATATGTTAAAGGGGCTTGGTCAGTGTTAACTTGGAAGAACGCAGCTGAAGATGGCCCGTCATGCGAGATTCCTGTTCAATTAGCGCGCGCGGCGACACTTGACCAGGCTACGATGGTTGCAGCTCCATGGGCTTGCGTTATGATCATCACAATTATGATCATCACAGGGATTATAATCCCTTCAGCTGCATAATCCGGGAATAGATGTGGGCAATAGACGCATATGACCGCAGAAGGCCGTGAAAAAATCCCGACATTTGGATATACTTAAGGTTGATGATGTGTAGGATGAAGATACCACACCTTACCCTTCCACATACGTGCGTTACGCATTCTTCAAGTTGGGGGTGAGGTAGAGGGAATGGACGCAACGAATCTATAATGCTCCCAAAGCCAAATCAGTGTCACCAACCACACACGAGCATTCGACTACGCGGCTACTTGTCGGGACTCGAACTGGTTACAGGGCCGTGGCACAGAATAGAAGAAAAGGAACCTTAACGTACAGGTGGTCTCTAGGCCTATCAAGCCAAGACATTAGGCCACCCCTGAGTTACACACCGTTTTACCTCCACTGACGTTTTGCGACCTGTCGAGCCCCCGCACTCTTCTGCCGGTACTGCTGCTGCTAAAGGCCCTAACCTAGGTGAATACCTAGACCGCTATACATAGCGTAGGATACGCTATGCATTCTGTTACTAAGTATCCGCGGCAGGGATCCTAGCGTGTACAATGTTTAAGCTGCTACATACATGATACCTACCTACCTACATGTGTGTATGTACCTAGGTAGCAACACTGGTTTCGGCTATTGGGGATAACAAGGGGGGAGCAGACCGGAATAGAAATAAGGCGACATCGAATGCTTACTGTCCGCCCATCTTCTGCGTACAGCTGCAGTACAGTCGCACTGCAATATACTTAAGCTCTTAGGCGATGATCGCAGCTGCGGGGGGGTATCATCAGTTGGTGACCCGGCCAATCACTCAGTGCTTCTTATGTGTGGAAGCTTGGAAGCTCTGTCGCCTCGAGGCGTACGTGCGTGGCTGTTCTAGAAAATTTACCTGGACCGCTCCGTACTTTTCCGGCCATAAGAGTGCCTTGTCTATACTTCGTGGTCTAGGAGAGCGGCCTCGGGTTATAGACTCGGGAAGCGTTTTTCGTTTAAGGATGGTGTTGAATGCTAAATCATATCTACAAGGGTGGCGTAACGTCATGGAGTCAAAAAAAGTTGGTGTCTATTGGGCGAGCGCTCCCGTCAGCAATCTGCCTTTTAGGCAACTCCAACCCATTTTGACACTTTTTTATCAAGGGAGTCTCGGGTCGATGCTGTTGATCTTCTTCTCCATCGACTTTTTCTTCGATTTCTTCGATTTCCGGGCGTCAGGAGTGTGATCCACCCTTCTTCCGTACTCCTTCGAGCGCTGCCCAACGTATGCCTCGACCATCCTCTTCCGCGCCTTGTCGTCGCGGCCCAAAGCTGCAAGGGCATTCTCGGTTAGCGGCATCGGTTCGGTATCGTCGGGCTGGTTGTAGCTACAAGGTGATTAGCAGAGGGATGGATCTTCAACCAGGCGCCCTTCGCCCACGTACCTCATGACTTCATTCAATGTCCTATCCAACAGAAAGAATTTTCACTATACGCCCGAGAGAGGTGTCTTTGGACATCCGATCGGCGGCTGTCAAATAGTGTCGCACCCGGAGGACTACCTAGGGATCTTCAAGGTATTGTGCAGCTGTTACCGAAAGACGAGTTGGCTGTCGAGGACGAGTCTGGCGCGAGAGACGAAGACAGGGAAGAGACGACCGCATTTACGTTGCTTGGGCCGAAGCTCTGTTTTCTAGGACGTTAAAGAGCTCTGGGGCTGAGGCGATCGTCTTCATGGCTGGCTGGTGCCCGCGCCCCTGAAAGACAAAGTCTGCCTACCGACTCGACCAATAGAGGACGACATAACGTCGAAACCAAGTTATTTCTTCTTGATCGTCTTCTTTAACCTCCCAAATTTAGAAGGCGAAGACTTCAAGGCTGATTGTGATGGTATCAGGTGGATTGCGTCGCGTCAGGTACCTCTGTGGTGATCCACCTGAAACACTAGGCAATAAGTAGACTTCAGCCGCTTCATATCGCAAACATCTCTGCACTATCGGCTTACCTTCGGTCGATCGTAAGATCAAGTCATCTCTTTATCTTGCCGGTGTAAGGCATCAACTCCGAAGCATGCAGCTATGGTATTGGTAGGGCTGGTCCAAATGTCAGATTGGGGTTACCCTGCCGGCCCCGGGGAAAGCCTTGCCGGCATAGATTGCACTACGTGGTAGGTGTAGTGGGCTTTAAGACCCCAACCATTACCTGCTTGGGGCCGAAGGAGGGCTAGAAATTCCTTTAATATTTGGAGATGATGACTGCTTCGTTCGGAAAGGGGCGGTAAGATGGATAACAGGAGGCGAAAGACATGTGAAAGTAAGAGAGAGCTTTCGCGGCATCTAAGCGAATTGGGCATGGTAAGCCCTCGCGGACCCCGGAGCTCGAATAATTGTCCGCAAAGACCTTCTTGGAAAGCCCGCCAGTTCCCAAAGCGTCGCTGGTGAAGTCATCGCAAAAGGGGCGGTGAGAATAGTTGCAGGGAAAGGGTTTCTAAAGACGAATGGAGCAGACAATATTGAGCCTTGCATTCAGCTTGAAAATAACTGCAAAGTCGATTCGGCGTCTGTGTGGGATAGCCTGCTTAGCGTTAGATGTTTCTTTCCCCAAGAAGATGGTGTAGACGTGATATTAGATGGCGGCTCTAGAAATCTCGATACACCCTCCCCGCAATCTCTTACCCATTCGGAAGGTCAGAAACAAAGGAAATTCCGTCTTTCTTTACTCCTAGACACTTGCCATGCAGCATATAACGCTATTGGAAAGGTCGAAATACTGGGGTGCGGCGGTTGAGATAATATGGTGGGAGAAAACAGCAAGATCGTGAGAACGACTGGAGAAATAAGGCAAATTCCGCTTTTCATACTTGATTATTCCGCTCCGTGAGTTGGCTCAGATCACCTCCCTATCCTGGTCTGTCCGCTATTGCTAACGTAGTTAGCGGGCGGTGTAGTTACCCTGTTTCTATTCAGCCATTATGTACGTTGAAACCGGCGAAAATCAAAGATATGCGAGTGATATAGCAAAACATGGACGGGACAGCTTGCAACCCAACTTTTACCACGTCAGACTGACAGCAGCTCGTTCGTCCACATAAATAGCGCCACGCTGTTACAAGGTCGTTCCCTCGACACGTACGGGACGAACCGTTCTTGGCTATCACCACATGCGGCTCATATGGTAAGGTAATTTATTTCTTTACTCACTGACTCTACAGAGCCGAAGTTAGCCCACCCCTGTCGCATAGCAGGGAGGTGGCATATGTGTTTATTGCTGTGGCTAATTCATCTGTAGACCTTCATCGATATCCTTGTTCTCTACCTGAGTTGTCGCTCATACCAGAAAAGAAGCAACCAGTTCGGACCCCCCATACTCGGTGGTCATGCTATCGTGATCGGCGTTTAGAACCTCTTCAGATAGCTGTGCCTAATCCCACCTCTTACTCAGCGATCGTATCTAGTTTCCGTCGGCGATTGAGTCTTTCTCGTCAGCATAGTTCCCCTTAATTATTTTGCCGGTACAGATCCCTTGGGTCCTTGATTTTCCGGTAATTGTATCGTGGAGTCGGCGAATTGAAGTTCATCACGGACCCCTACCTGGAAAAACCCTGTCGCCTGCGAACGAACCACGTCCGAACTGGGTACCCTACCTGCATGTTGGCGGCCGCTTGTACTTGTAGAGAGGCTCGACCAGGGGTACTACTATCATATCATCTCTCACTTCTAACACGCGTACATTGAGCTTAGTTAAGCCCAATTGGGATAGATCCAGTCTCCTTGTGAAAGATCTACCCGGGACTGGACAGGTTAGGAACCATAAGACGACGTACATATCTTTTCGCTAAGCTCGGCTCCGAGTGGAGGATCTGATTAGGTGGCTTAAAGCCAAGTACATTGTATGTCTGCATGGGGGTTTCAACGTTGGCAGGGTGGGTTATCAAACTCGCCTCCGGTACGTTGCTATCGGAAGAGGGATTTGTAGCTGCCACCTAGGATCTATCTGTTGTCGTTGATTAATTGCCTACGTACGTAGCATACAGCTTACATTTACATGGATGTGTTGGGGGTTTTGGCTGATGTGTGAATGTACGATGAATCCGAAAGAGATAAATCAAACGAGGAAAATAAGAAAAGCAAATTACTGGTTCGTAATGGGAAACAGGTAACACGACATTCAAGTAACTGTAAATCTTGAATACCCAATCCATGCGTCCCCCGCAACCAACTCTTTCTTTTTCCAACGCCACAGGCCATGCAAGCGGTGTTCAGTAGAGATTAGCGTCGAAATAGATCTCTTATAGCCATCCCCGCCATTAAGTGTTCGCTTGTATCACCAACACATGCAGCGCACAGCAGCCACATCATGCGTGCTTGAATTTTTCCGGCCGTGGCTGGTTCAAACCCTCCGCTTTGGCCCCGGGGCTGAATATAGGGGTGGTCGGACTTCGCGGCTAGCGCGAGAAGAAGTCCGGGCGGTTTATCTTGATTTAACTTGACACTAAGAAACTTCAAATATTTTGACATTCGGCTGATCGTAAGTGCGTGAGCTAGTTATACCCTTAACCTATTGTCATAATGTTACAATCGTCTGAATTTTCTGGCGTTCCCGACTATTTTGATATATGTCACTACCCAAAAAGAAATTCATTGTTTCGAAGGAAAATGTACCTGGATGTTATCGTGACGTGTGTACCTATGACACAATAAATGTTCCGGTGTATTATTAGAGCTATTTTTAAGTCTATTAATAAGTACTTGTTCTTAACATAAGGAGAAGTACCCTCTCGTTCTTTAAACTCTTCAATTTCCCCAACATGTTCCGCCAAAGGCTACTTACGACAAGACCAAATTCTGGGAATATTCGCCGACAAGGCTCTCATCTACACGAAACCGAGTATTCATAACCTATAGCCTTGGGATCTTGTAATCGCGGCACTCGCAATCATGCGATATGGACGAGTCCATATCAAGATCGTTAGGAAGTCTCGATTTCTTTTTAATTCAAAAATATCACAAGGTGAAGCCTAAACCTTAAAAGATTTATATAATACCGTACCCGTACGGTATACTATCGGGTAATAAATCTTCGTATGGTATTTTCCTAGGTCTTACGGCGGAGCGGAGCGGGAAACCTTCAGGTAGGCGAACGATCATTAACCCCTATGAAAAGTGTGCGAATCAGTCGCTAAAACGTTAACATTAGACGCGATGGATAACACCATGGACGACAACAAAGCTGTAGGGAATGACGCTGCCATTGTTCCTAATTCTCAAATCGTGAACACCTATAATATGACGGCCAATGAGCCGGCGAGCTAAACATTGGTTGCCTAAGGAACAGTTGTTTAGGACCCGTGTGTTTAGCATCACTGGTAACAAGCTCCGATACTCGTGTTTAGCAAGTTTTGATTGCTTCAAAACTTCCGAGTTTAGCCTCGTTTGAAACCGTCACGTTGCTAAACTTCTCAAACTTTGGTCCAAGCTTATTGGCGATGGGTTAGGTGCAAACACCTCTTGACATTCACTCGCATGTCTTCCTTTGTATCCTCGAGCTAATGACTAGAACATTCACTAATCTTCGAAGTGGGGTTTTATATAAAAGTCTTATCTGGAAAATTGGGAATATCTTCACAATCAGTCTTCCTACCATCAACCAATCTTCTGACAACCATCCAATCTTCTGACCATCAATTGATCTCCCTACTATCAATTGATCTTCCTACCATCAATTGATCTTCCCACTACCAACTGATCTTCCTACTATCGATCAATCATCTGTCATCCGATAAGTTTGAGGCTTGAGTACGAATTCAAGATGGCCTCTACCGGTATTGCGACCAGATTCCTCATCATCTCCGACACCCATGGCAAGGAGATACCCCGTGGAGCATGCGAGCTACCTGTCGACGTGGCTATCCACTGCGGAAACTTCACAGAAGAGTCAGGAATCGACGAATACCGCACCGCTCTGGCACAGCTTCGCGAGATCACCGCGTCACTGAAGCTTATCGTCCCCGGCAATTGCGACTGGACCATGGACGTGCCCACATTCAGAGAGAACGTCGGAAGAGTCTCCCATCGCGTGGACGCGGCGGCTGTCCGAAAGGAGTATGGCGAGTACGGCGAGGCGGTGGAACTCTTCCTCGACGCGAAGGCCGAGGGCATCCAGCTCCTCCTGGTGGAGGGAACATACAAGTTCAAGCTCGACAACGGCTCGCTCCTGTCGGTATACGCGAGCCCCTTCACACCATCAGACTTCGACACCATGGGCTTCCAGTACTTCTCAGGAGAGCACAGCTTTGACATCCCCACCGACGTCGATGTCGTTATCACACACGGCCCCCCGCACGGCATCCTAGACATGGTAGCAGAGAGAAGAAGAGGCTGCCCGAAACTACTACGCGCCATTGCCCGCGCCCAGCCCAAGCTCCACTGCTTCGGCCACATCTACGACGGCTGGGGCGCGAAGCTGGTTACCTGGCGCAAGGAGAATGAGGACGACGATAGCGCGTCCGGCTCTATCCCCATCGTCGACAACAACAAGTCAAGGATCATCGAGAACATATCGACCTTGACCACGATCACAGACTTCGACACTCTGAACATGGTGTACGCCAAGCTAGACAAGCTCGACCAGCTGGACACTCGGGGATACATATACACGGGCCACTGCGCGGTAGACAAGAAGCCGCTGAAGCCGAACCAGACACTTTTCGTCAACGCAGCCGTCGACGGAACTGGTGACACGGTGGTGGAAACGCAGCTGCCGTGGATTGTCGACATCGACCTGCCCCTTATTCCAACTAATACCAATATACTCCCTACCTCGGAACCCACTCCTGAACAAACTCCTGAACAAACTCCTGAAGCAACCCCCAGACAAGCACCCAGAGACACTGCCACAGTCTCACTGCCTACCCCCGAGGCAACCCCGGAGCCAACTCCCAGACAAGAAGATGGAGAGGCTACTGCATTCTTGCCGCCCGTCCGCATTCCGGCTACCATGCAACAACTTCGAAGCGTCTTTACTTCTACACGAAGGCCGCGCAGATGGTCAACGGCATTCTGATGGCCGCAGATAGACCCTGTGTTGTCAGTAAGTAGATCTTGTGCTATCCACGACCGAACCTTGTGCTAACTATTCACCAGCGTTTTTTACTACGAACAAGCGTTTTTACGACCAAAAAAAAAAAGCAGGCATTTTTATTGCAGGAGTCTTTTAGCACGGTTGCTTTTGGTCATGAGTGGAGTTTACTCGGACTTCTACCGCAATAGATACCCAGGTATTTGATGGGGGGAAAGGGAGGTCTGCATTTGGGAAGGACAGCTCGGAGTTTGGGTTGATTTGCGCTGATTTGGGTTGATATGGGTATGATTAATACACCTGTGGTTACCAATTTTGCTGTCTATACGTCTAACGTGTGTAAATATGGGCATATGTTTTCTATTTTTATTATCTTCATCATTTCCAGCTTCCTCGCTTTCTTTCTCTTCAAATTGGTAAGTAAGGACTAACTATAAACCAGAGAGAAAGAGCGTATATAACAGCGTCAAGACAATTGATTGTATACAACAAAGAAACAAGTACACGAAGAGGGAGGCCGGGCAAACAATATTTTTATGTTCTTTATTTTCGCTTTCTACTACTTACCTCGTGTGTGTACATCTCGATAACCATGACTTGTAATTGCCCCTATCCAATAATTTCATCACAACCTCATTCCCTAGTAACGTTTCAATGCATAGGATCCCCATATTTCCCGTCTTGTCTTCTCTGCATGCATGCTCATTATCTGACATAATACCTCTAAGTCAGCATATTTGGGTGGGCACGTATGCATATCATGGATTATGATTGTTTTTGCCTCTGATGTTTGTTTCTTACATCGTATCTATAGTCAGACTGTTCTCTAGATCATATTAGGGGTGGCTCTCTGCTATGTGACGTGCAGGACTATACTATCTAAGGTTGTCATGATGTGATACCTACCTGATATACCCTTATCTTGTACCGTAGGCGACGAAAAGGGGCTTGACTAAGTACCGAGAGTCCCTTGGAATACTCAAAGGCGTAGACGCTAAAGTGGACACGACTAGCCGGTCGTCTCCCATGCGCTGGCAGCTATGCCCAAACACAAATCTAAGTATAGTATGCACGGCCAGCCGATGGCGTGTAGACGGAACGACCCTTTCTTTGATACTAGCGGCAGAGACGTGTGCTTACCCGGAGAGGTATTTACAGTATGTTTTCTCGTGCCCAGGGGGTATGTGACTGATGACGGCCATAGGTATACGGTGCTATCGACACGAGATTTGGCGTCAGATTCATGGCTTGGCCCAGCCGTTGGCGTGGTTGCCTTCTACGTCCGAAGCCGGAGAGATTCGTTGTAGTTCTACCTGGCGATGACAGCAGCATCCGAGGATAGCACAGTGTGTCGTGGCCCGTAACGCATATTGTTATGCGTCAGGGGGAAGGCAGCGCGGTGGCGCGTCGCAGGATCTGAGGCTACGCCGTTGGGTATTCGATCGAGGGGAACACGGATCGGTGTATGTGTCAACAAGGCGATGATGGCTTCGTACTTGCAGGAAAATCCTACGAGGCGACGACGGTATGACAGCTTGGCTTGCTGAAGAAGTAAGCATCTGTCGGATCTTGACACGGGAACGTGCGACGGGCCCGGGCATGTATCGGTTTCGTGACGGCTTCTAATCTGGAGACACGTGTTTCTAATTAATAGCATATCAGCCTCTCCTTACCGTCATCGGATAGTCGATGGGAATCTGCACGGATCGATCTCGGCTGGTCTTGACTTGTTGGGCTAGGTGTAAGAGTTGTGGCTGGCGAAGTTTACTTGACGCGCTTCGCAAGTGAGACAACAATAGCGGTCTGGGGATGGTCGCATGAGGTAAGTTGCCTTCCCATTTATGGAGCTTGTTTACCTGCTGCAGAGATGTCGGTAGCCTCCCATCATATGATGATTGATCTAGCGTCGGTTCGGCTCCGACGGTTTTCGTGATAATATCCTGCGACTTGGCGGCACGTACGTTGGTAAAGCTGCGTCCTAGGGGATGGGGATGGGAGATGGGGGCTAGGGCCTAGGTTTTAAGGGGGGTGGATGCCTAAGTGTCCGACATGTAAATAAATAAAACAGTCAGCATCCACGTTACAACACCGCTATATCTGAAATCTATTCAGCACCTAAGGCAAGGCTGGGCATAGGGAGTACCCCTTTATTTGAAAAGTTTTCAGTCTCCAGCTGTGTCGGGATTGGGGGCTGTAACCGTTTCTACGGAGGTCGGCCTCTACGTTATCGAAGGAGTTAGAACCTAAGAAGGCGGTGAAGATCTTCGGACACAACACCCTCCTGCTTGTTACAAGCTGAACAACCCGAATCTAGTACCCGACCGTTACAGAAGACTAACTCTCATGCATGTCAAGGGCTGGCAAGCATCAGCTTGCAATCATGTGCCTCCCAGGAGGATGGACGAGCAACCTACTGGACCAAATACGTGAATTGTTGGTTTGAGGATTGTTCAGAGTTCTTAGCCAAGCTCCAGTACCGAGATGTTGTCGCAATTGGACCGATATAGAGTCGTACGGGAGTGTTCGTGGTTAGTCTGAGCCGCAAACGGTGCAAGGTCCCCTAGTCCTACGTCCGAAGCTGTTTCCTAGATGGGCCATCGAGAGGAAGACCATTCGATGCTTCGCTGACCCATGATCCTAGTGGAGACGAGTGTGTGGTCACCTCACACCCCCTTCCTACCCCAATCAAGCACCATGAACTGAGAGGTCTCGGGGAGGAGTGGAGCTTCGAACTAAGGCGACCGAATCCCAGGAGTCTGGTCCGCGCTGAACTCATGGTCCAGGCTCATGTACCTTCACAGTACTCTTACGGTGTTAGTTGTAGCTCGTTCAGGGGCCAGCTGTTGGCAACATTCGCGACCATATTTCATCGCGCGACAAGTCGTATGAACAGCGCTTCTATATCTATTAAATGTTGGTTTCACCGACAGTATAATATAAAACTATTATAGCGTTACACTTGCTCCAAAGGAGGCTTGAGGAAAAATAACGCCTCTGAGCAGCCTTTCCAGGGGGAACCGGAGTCTGTTCCGCAAAGGGGGTTAAGTGTTGGTCATGCCTAAGGATGGCTTGCAGAGGCAAGAGACAGCGCGCGATAGCACCACTCATAGAGGGCGAATTTCTCAATTGGTGTCTAGTGTTCTCTTTTAATGTCGCTAGTGTCGCAACGAGCGTCGAGAATAGAAAGGTTGGGGGCCTCTGTGATTTCACTTGCAGCTGGGAATACGACCCTGGGGCCAACATTTGCGGCTCAAAAGGATTGCGCGATGCCTACAAGATCTGTTAATGCAAGGGTAGATTCTGCTGAGGTAGGTTAGTAATAACATCCCCTGTAGCCCGTATTGGGCAGGGGAGTCAGTCCATGAGTTGATTCTTTCTTTTGCAGAAAACGCCACCGTCGGCGATGATAGGGGTAAACAGAAGCTGTCCGGGGGCACCCTTGCGACTCATGCGCGGAGACCTGACAGCTCGACGAGCTGGCTTGCATAATATTGATTGATGACGTCTGTGATGTAGCGATCGACTGCCGCTACTGTGTATCCCTGCTATCCGGTGTTTGCGGATCGTGGAAGAGATTCTAATCCCGTCAGAGAGGGGGAGCGGAACTGAGTAGAGTTGAGGCTCTTATGCTTATGAGGGCCACGACATGGGACATGGGATGAATGATAGATCAATTTAAGAAAGGGTTTCTCATTGGAGTGTCGCGATTGCGGTAGATTAGAGCCGGGCGAATGAAAATGCCGCATCAAGCGACAGAGTGCTGTCAGCGATGCAGCCAGCAGCGTCGTTCGCGATAGGGACAAACGACAAGGGAAGAAATGGAATGGGAACACAAAATATAGAGTAGTGGGCCAATTTCTCTGGGGAAGAACCACTAAAAATCCTCCAGCACGCATGCATTCCCACCTTTTTAGCGCTGTGGTTGCCCGGATGTACGCCATATCCCCCACAAAAACTCCCGCATTTAGCGCTTCTAGGCTTGTGCGCGCTGGTCTAGCCCCTAAAGGGCAGGCACGCTCAAACACACTCATTTTATGCATATATGCATAATCTCATCGAAAGAGCCGCATTCATCATGATGACTTGTTCGAGGGATAGATCAACTGCCGTGCCACCGGCTTCCGAGCTACTAGCGATCCGTCTTCCGTTCCGTATATAAGTAGCGCTTGTCCGTGAACGGCGCCGGTTTCCTTCGTACTGAATATTGTCCGGCCCTTCGGGTTCATACCTTCCCATACTAAGATTCGAGTTAAGGGGCTTGATCAAGACCGGTCTGGCTAATTATTTACAAAGATTGTTTATAATTCAAGTTTCAATTATTGTGCAGACTAGTATTACGATTTTCGTTGATTTCCCACCAAAATTCTATTTCTTCGATTGGCTTGTCAAGATAGGTATGGCCAGCATTGAGCTCATCTTTCTCAACCAAGCACCCTTGGACGGCTTCGAAACTCTTCAGGGAGATGCCTTTAGTGTTTTCGGATCAACACACATGTCTTAATAAGTTTATCTAAGGTTCGTCGTCTTCGATAAATCAAAAAGTTGAATGCACCTCTTCATGAGTTGAGGCACCTTCTGAAGCATCTGCCCAACTTGGAACTTACCCCTTTACGATGCAACTATAACGATCGATTCTCTACATTTCTTGAAATCTATGAATACCAAATGGACATCATAATGCTATTACTTCCATCATTTCTCTTTTTATCGAAGTAATGGTCTTTTGCTGTCCTTTTTGCTCTTTCGGGGAGGCCATTTGCGACCACGATGGAGCGACTCGCCACTAGGACCACCTACCATACCTATCGCTTACGCCCGAATTATCCCCCTTAAACATCATTTCAATCTGAATATCTTGGGGGCTAGCATTTGATTCCTTCGTCTTTCATTACATCAATCCTTTCCAGTAATCCATCGGAAAAGACAGCGGTTTTGTCCGTGCCCAACCACCCCTGAGTCAAACTGCTGGCGGTCAGTGAGCTCTGAATGGCCCTAAGGAATAACCCAGATTTCCCGCAGGGATACTGCACCTATACGACACCGTTATATAGGTCTTATTTTTCCTATGCACTAATGTGTTCTATCACTATCATCAGTGATGGGTCGGCTCTATTTGCGGAAGCGATAAGTCCCTTCTCCATTACATCTCAGTGCATTCCATTACGCCTGGACGTAATCATGTACACCCTCAACTATCTTGAGGAACTATATGTCTAGGTCTTTGGGTCTTCGCGGGCTATTAATGGGTGCGACTTCGCATTCTAGATTTAGGGGACATCTGGCTATCTCCCTACTCTACCCAGAAAGCTCCGAACCAGCTATCCCTTTCGCCCTATTCAGTTCGTAAATATTATATATTTACTGGTATACTGGATCAGAAATCGCATTCCTTTTAATTTTATTGAACATTGGCTGCACCGAAAATGCTTGTCCTGCATACCTGGTATGGGTATGAGGTCTTATAGCCCGGGCGTTGCTGTACTTACCAGGGCCAAGTTACTACGCTGCATGATGAACCTTACAAAGAACGAGGTAAATCAATCCTCTATATACCCAAGTTGTTATTATATTAGTATTAGTCCCGCTATTCGCAGCAGTATAGACCATACCACAAATTTCCATATCCTCAGTACCATGTGTTCCAATTCCCACCGAATTACACAGCTCAATTTACTTTCGCGAGTAACAATTTACATCCATTTCTGCACCTTTTATGAAAATATACGGCGATAAGAATGATATGTGCTCATAGTCTATAGTCACATCGAACATGATGAAAGCCCTCCCGAATAGGGGTAACAGGTTGTAACCCCTGAGTCTACCAACTTACCCAACTACCCAAACATAACAAACGCTGGTGTATTCTCGATAAAATCAATCAGGAAAAATCATCTGGGAAAATTTAACTTAATATTCATTAAATCTAAATACTGGAATTTTATATACTCGCCATAGACGTCAAACACTTCCTCAACTCTTACACTACGTCTACAATAGGTACTTGAACACCAGAGAAGCGGAGCTCTCGAAACCAGGCGTGCAATTGAATGAGGCTCCGTCGCCGATATATTAACTTGAAAAATAGGACTGAATCCATCTTGAGCCGCAATCCAGCGAGCCTCATCGTGATGTCTTAGTCACATCAACCGCCGCCACCAACATCGCCAAAGGCAATCTACGCTACGCCGCAAGCGCGCGTCTACGGTCGCAGGGGAGCCTATATTGAGAACTCAATTAATTTGGGTATATTTCTATCTATGCAAGACGAACCAGTCAACTCTCACGTCGCTCATGTGTTTCAATTCCTTCGTTGACCGAGGGCCATGTCGTTGGATGACACTCACATATGTACACCATGGGATCGAGGCGACCGCCGTCACATCATGATGGCATCGGATGGCACCAGATGTAGTTCCAACATCAAAAATTTCAGCCCCATTACACAGATTCCTATCTTCATGCGCCAGCGGCCGGATTTTTGGAACCGAAATTAGGCAGCTCGTATCAAGGAGGTTTCTTTTCGGCAGCCGCCTCGCCTGCTCACCCGTCTGTTTACCGTTCAGCCTCAAGCGTACGTCGCAGTGTGGCATGCGCCATTCTCGCGTCGTATGCGCTCCAATCCAAGAGAAGATATGTTCGGCGAGACGTGTCACAAGAGCGAGGTGAGTTCCTTGATACGCCGTCGTACCCGCAGGGCGATTTCCCGACCCCTTTCACGACTTGAAGTGCGAAAAAAAAAAGTTGTTGAGTAAGGTAGGTTAGTCCTTCGTTCATGATTTTTTTTTTTGCTCTTCTTTCATGTAGGTCTGAATCCTGTCAGCTCGCCGCTCGCGTCATCATTCTTCACCGTTTCCTCCTCATATCTCACCTAGAATATCAGAAAATTTTCATAAAGGGATTAGGCGTCGCAGGGAGTAGGCGGTCTGAGACGCAATCTCGGTGCCGCATTCCCTCTGTTGCCTTACCCAGATATTTTCGTTTTCCTTGTACGAAGTAGCAGGAGTCGCATCGCACTGTTGGGACTGAAGTCCTTGGATATTTTCTTTGTGCTCCGTTGAGTCACCACGGTGATGCGGCTGACAGGTCGCTCAAGGGAGGGTTGGTTCGCTGAGGGGCTGCGAAGGCTGAAACCTTCATATCGCAATGGTAGCATGAAGCCGAGAGGATTATGACCTAGCCTTGCTTAGTTCCAATGTCTCGAAGTTGATAGCCTTCTCCGTCCTTGATCTGCCTTCTTAACAGGGGTTACAGCGTACAGTTGCATTTCAGTTGATGCCTGTCTTCCCTTCCAATCTCCCATCTCGATTTCATACTACACCACCCCTGAAGGCGTCTTTATCTCACCGAAGGATGCTCACTTCCTGATTACATCGTGCACCTCATCCCCCGAATCACATTTGCCTTTTCCTGGTATAGTTCTTGATCCATTACTGCATGTCGCCGTAATAATTGCACTTATGGCATGGATGGCATAATGATAACCGAATATGCAAAAACTCTTTGGAGTAGCGCTAAGGCACACACTGTGCCGATTCAGGAGATTGCACTTACTCATATAAATCCTGCATCTCAAATCAAATGGCACGTCACCCATCGGAATCGAACAGGCATAATTTCCCCCAACCCCGGAGAGTGTACCTGTTCCTGTAGGCAGGCTGCCGGCCGGACTCGAAATGATCACTTGCAGCACACTCGTACTCAGCGTGATTTCCGCGTGGTTCACTAAGACCCCCCTCCAAAACCTCTAAAACCCCCCTCGTGTCCCACCATCAGTCAACACCCACCCCAAAGTTCGGCAGAGACATTGGATTTCATTTGTCGCCCATGTTCGCGACTTGCGACGGCCTATTTTAGATCGGCCGAAAATGATGTCTCGCAGGCCTAGTAGGTCACCGATGTCTTATATACCTGAATTGAGCGGCCTTATTTTTCATTGTGCAGCCTGGTGATTGGCAGTACAGGAAAAAAGAAGGCGTTAAAAAGGCAACCTTCACTTCCATCATAGTAGCATGGGTAATGTTGCATTTCTATGAACGCCATGCAATGATTCGCTTATGTATGCAGCCCAGCAGTGCAGGCATATCATTGCTTTTAGGCGAGTTGACGAGCGTGAGCGACATACATCCGGCACCATCCTACAGGGCATGCTGAGCTTCCTAGCTTCCTACGTGGGGTAGATTTTCAGGCTGGCCCATATGTGTAACAGCGCTGAAGCTCGCCTACATGTATGCAGAGCGCTAGACAGGTACCTATCTCCGATTGATGCATGCGACATTTTCGTATTCATCGGTTAGCTCTGCCGCATACAAGAAGCAATTCCGGGACGGGTTGTGCGCCAGGAACGGAACCTGTCACACCTAACTCGGATGCTTATCAGTTCTTCGGTGAGCAGGGTCGGCAGGACTACTTGCGTCTTACCATAGTAGACTAGTAAGGCTTCAAGGTTGTATGTTAGCTCTTACATTCTTACATTTGCGGCTCGCAAAGTGCCTCCCACTCCGGGCTTACAATCTGACGTACGAAGTTTAATATGGTCACTGGGTTTGAAAAAACCCGGGTGGTTGCTTGAAATAAATTAACATGAGTGGGAAGTAATCTAAGTTAGAGGTATCAGATGGGAGGTGTTGTAGATATACGAGTCGGCTTCAATCGGAGGCATTCTATGTAGAAAGCTGAGAAAGGGGAAAGGGCTTTTATTACTTTCAGGCTCTCAAGCCGCATTCTGTCAGTAAGCGTCTAGACGGCTTACTGCATTAGGAGGTAGGTACCTACTTAGAGAATGACAGGCTGCCGATACTAACACGTAGTACAGGTATTATCGCGTGTACCTGCCATGCTCCATGAATTCCAAAGTGCGCATTTGCGCAAACTATATCCATACTCAACCATTGGCTCAACACTTACACTGGCTTCTTAACGGTTCCTCAATATCACTTTGCTAGCCTGTTCATATTATATTAACTTCGTTTTTCTTCAATATTTTTGACAAGCTTTATTTTATATATTAGTCGAGAGATGGTAACATATGAGGTAGCTGGTTCATCAGGAACACTAATAATTGCATGCAATGCAATAGACGTTCATGATACATAATCATATATCTACCTAACCGATTTTCTAGCTCAGTTCTGGAAGGCGGGGTGGGCAGCCCCCAACCTGCAGCTCCAGTTGGGGTCGTACCGGCCGTAGGTACCAATTGAAAGTTCATGCAAGTAAGGATGTTGTGACATGCATTGCAAGCTGGAGAGTAACGTTCGACCACCTACTGATTAGAACCATTCGCCCGAGGCTCCCGCGCTTCGGTAGAATAAATACTCCATACACATTGTCCTATCGCAGACAACACGGGAGGTTCCTTCAAGAGGTGTTCAAGCCAGCATCATAATGTAACCATATACTGTATTAGATGCCTAATGCACACATTCAGCTACCATTAGCTATTAACTAACACACTATGTACCTAAGTTTCCCGCATAAATGCTTGAACCAACCAATCTATCAAAACTCCTAACGCCAACGGACATAAATCAAGTTCAAGAAAGTATCGTGTTAACCCAGTAATATATCCAAGGAGTGGAGTTCGCCTTCAACGTCAACGCCAACGCCAACGCCAACGCCATAGCCGCCTGATTCCAATCTGCATATCCATCTTATCTCCTTCTCTTTTGATATGTCTTGCGTGTTCTTCGCCCGACTCGCGTGTATCGTTGGACGACCACACGCATACCTATTGTGGCTGTGCTCGCCTCCCGAGGCTCTTAGCCGCTTGGAAGCGTCTATTTTTAGCACGGGCATAATCAAGTTCAAATCCACCCCGGAGAAATTGAAATGGTAGTTGATCACCTGTAGATCAGCTTAGTGGTGTGTACGGAACGTCACCGAATAGGCTGCCTAGTTGCTCTTCTCAGAGTTTGGTTGATCGAATCATTCGATCGATCAGCCACATTCGTAGTCCCAAATGCGCTCAGCCGGGTATTGGTTGTAATGTTCTTCCTCGATAGCTGACTGCGTCGTAGTCTCGTCGCCGCTGACTACGCGGCCATTTATTGGCAGCTCACATCGCCTCCATTTGGTTGCCTTAGCTGACACCAGTTGTATAGGGGTAGCCGAGTTCTGATAGGCGCTGACTCTGCGAAAACACCGTTACTCCAAACTGGCCTAAGATACGAGTATGAATCTGTTATTTTCTGATAGGTAAGAAAGAAAGAAAGAGAGAAAAACAAGAATTCAATAACAAAAAATTAATCCGGAAATGATAGACCAACCTCGTCGACGAGCTAGATTCCAAGTATACATGACGTAATACTCTACTACTAACGTGAAGTTAATCTAGGAGAATAGAGGGCTGCAGACATCGAATACTTGAGGTAACCTGCAATATCCGATGCATATGAGGGCTTGGTACGCGTAAACAAGACCCGCAGATATCCGTGGGCATAGTACGAATGATGATACGCTTCGTACAGTGCCCCTAGACCTCGGCATTCTGTACATGTCGAGGTTGGGTGTCCAGTCCAGTAGACTGGTTGAGTGCAACTGTTTTATCATTGTCGAATGATGGGTTTGAGTTTGTATGATGCATCATCAACATCCATCATATCTTCATCCTTTCCAGATGTGCTCCCTGTGGCGGAATCAAACGTAGAGATGCGAGATGTTGGTTCAGTAGCTTCGGAAGAATTCACCATTTCAGCGTCTTCGCCAACGTTATCTACCTCCTTCTCGTAGTCTGGCAAGACACCGAACTGATGGGACGTCTCATCGTAGGTAAGCCATCTCCCTGACTTTGCGATCCGGCACCCCAGCCAAAGAATTCTCTCCTTGCGGTGATCCGTCATAGATGCTACTTCGAAGTACTTCTCGTCATCATCAATCTTATCATTGGAAAACCAATCAAGCGGATAGTACTTGTCCACCCATACGAGACCCTTCATTGCAAAGTCCTCTGGCAGAGGACGTGGAGCCGGTTCTTTCTCCTGTCTAGGGAACTGCTCATCCTGGATCCGATGATGCTCTCGATAGGAGAGGAGAAGCGCATTCAGCTGGAGAGAAACCAGTTTCCATGGGAATGTTCTCTCAATCAACACCATTGCGCCGGTGAAATGGGAGAGATGGAATATGAATACCATCACTACATGTAAATAGGGGAGAGTCTGAGACAGAATGTGGTCAGTGCGCTGAAACGGAATGCGGGACTTGCCCCTGAAAAGGTACAACATCTTACATTAGGATCACCAAGCCTACGTAACACAACATCGCATGTGCCCTCGAAGAGTTTGAGTGCACCCTCCTCTATTCTGTTTGGCTTGAATTCAGATGGACCTTTTCCGGTATCGGTACTTGGCTCAGCTACTTCCTCCGTATGTTGGGGGCGGATTGCCTTCAAGATCGCGCTGTCGTCTTGGCCATAAGACAAGAGCGCACAACAGTTAGAAATACCGATGTAATACCTGGTTTAATATAAGTATGCGATGACTAATTTCAAACGTGATCAAGAAGACTCACCCAGATTCCATCCACTTTCGAGTAGTTCGACCAATGTGGTTTCCCAGCATTTTGCAGAAGCTATCGACGGTTGGGTCGAATTCATCGGGGAGTTTGTTACTAAATAGAATGCCGTGTGCTTTCACGAATGCTACGTCGATTGCGATCAGTCGAGAATGCTGAGCACTTTTGGGATCCAGAATTGGATCAAACAAAGTCATGATCGACTCTCGAGCTGAACTAAATGGTATGGGAACACACAGCGATTTGGTGTAGTAATATAGTTGTTGAAGGGGATTAGGCCGTGCTAGAATCGCAAGATGGTGGTATAACCGACCCGTAGTAGGGGCCTTGTCAGATGCTTTCGAGTACCAATGCCTGGATACAGAAGTCCACACTTCTCTGTCGCGAATGTCATCATCCTCAATAGCCATTCTGCAGTATACACAGTTAGTTGTGACAAACCATATATGGCCTGCCCTACTGACCTATATCTCCCCAAGTCACCCAAACACTCTATCCATGTATCCTCGAAGGCCGGCACAGTTTCGTACAATAAGGCCATCATCGAATACGCCAAATAAATGAAAGTAAGCATATGTTCTAAGGAATGTGGTAGCCGGTGGCGTAATAATTCGAGAAAAGAATGGATGCCATGTCTCCACATGCGAGCTGGCATAGCATACTTTGATGCTAGTCGTCGTAATGCTTGACTCGCCGATGGATGCTGTGATGCTAAAAAGAAGTCATGGTGTTCATGCAGAAGGGTCCTATGTAGAGCTATTAAGGCTTGCCACTGCTCGTTATTTAACTGGGTCTCGCTCTGAGAAGATTGAGCATTGTCAACTTCGATACACTTGGACTCGACCATGACAAGGCCCGCATATATGCCCTTGACCTCGGCAATTAGCTGTTCCTGGCTGATGGGCCGAGTTTCGGGCTGTTTGATAAGTCTCGTAGATTCAACGTCATCATCGACAGGGTCTGTCCTCCTGGTCTGAGGTATATTTCTTAACGGCCTGGAGGATGGCGGCCTTGCCTGCCGCGGCGATGAAGTAGAAGCGCCATCATCTGGATTCCAAAGTCTACCCGCCTGAGGGGAACGTATAAAATCAGAATCGATAATACTCTGTCCCGGGCGGGCACGTGAGCGTCTTAATGGACTGGCAGATCTAGGTCTACCCCGTATGGACGAGTCTGGAGACTTTCTCCTCTTATATGGACTAAGATCATTCTCTTCAGCCTGTGGACCTGGCGTGTCTGGCTGATCAACCCCTGAATCCTGAGATGTGGCTGGTATTTCCGACCTCCAGCAATGTCAGCAAGCTCGAGCAAGTTGATGAAATAAAACTGACCTTTTAGTAGCAACGTTACTCCCATTTTTAATTTCTTGAATAAGTGTAGACATATTTTTGTGTTCTAACAAATCCCTATGACGTGACCGTATGTGTGCACCTATCCGGTCATCGCTGCTGGGGAACTCGTCTTTACAGCCGTCAAGGGAACACGATATCTTAGAGGCCCTCCGAAGATAATTGGTGAAAGAAGTGGCAACATCCTGGTTTTGAGGCATGGTGGCCGAGAGAGTGAGTTCGACCTTCTGGGTATGTCAAACTGGCTTGATCACTCGTCTTTTATCTTTTAGGAGGATTGTAGACGCTAAACTCATGGAGTCCTTTGATCAAACAACCGACTGGGTCTTAAGCATTGAACGAAGTCAAATGCAGTGTCAGTGCAAGCCGCTGAAGCGTAATAACAGGTTGCCTTGCTAAGAAAGAGGCTCGGTGGTGACACGTCCAATCTTTGGGGATGACACACAACCCCACAATCACCTGTGATAAGTTCAAAGTCAGTGCCCAGTCACCAAGGAAGTTGCAGGATCCGCCCATTTGCTACCCATGATATGGTGAAGGTAACAATTCTTGCGATGGACAATCTAAAGAGATAGAAACACGCAGCACAAAATTGAGCTAGGGTCAGATTAGAAGAAATAACGGAAAGCACGACGTACATGTAGATAGAAGGAGGTATTGACTAAGTGCGGAGAAGGAGGTTAATTTTGCAAGCTATGTAGCGCCCCGGCAGTCCCCATTGGTAGTGAATTATGGTATTTAGCGGCTTTGGCACCTCTCCATTGGGAATCCGTGCACAGTAATTCCGCGAAGGGACATAAATGCAAGCATGTGGCGATTCGTACAAGACACTTGGTTAGGTACTAAATCTTGGAAGTGGTCAATTTCCATTTTAATTCTTGGGTATCTCGCCCTTTAAGACCTGTCGTTCTTCTATCTTATTTTCGGTAAACTAGCAAGCCTGGTCCGCGGCAGTACAGTGGTAATGACATAGGTACATACTGGTTCGACGCTTCAGTTAAAGTGGGTCAGTTGCCTTGTCCTGTGGTGGTTCGCAAAGGGTCGCGAACCTATGAGGCTCTTTTCCTTAACTCCAATTTTGGGCTGCCACTTGTCCCCCTTAACCAGAGTTTCTCGCCGCTCTATGTTCGTCAGATGGATATCGTCGACATGCTTCTCCCTACCCAAATCGCACCAATTTACCTGTTCTTCCAAGTCCGCAACTTCTGACGATCTCGCAGTTGATGCACCGAAGCAAACGATTGAACCTCACAACGTATTCGGCCAAAAACGCATTCCAATCCGAATTTCCCACGAGCAACGGGCAAAAGGCGGCCGACAACGAAAACAACGGGCAACGAACAACGGAGTAGACCAAGGCGAATTGATAGAAGGTTGACATTGCATATGCCGATGTCTTCAATAACAATGTTTGTCAGAATGAGTCAGGAGTTATGGTCGCGAAGTGCACCATCATTTGCAATCGAACACCACAACTTTGGATCTCGTAAAGGCTTCCAGCTGCAGTGAACCGCCCGAGATGTGTTAATTAGGCAAGCTACGCATGATGTGCCTAAAATCGAGACACTCGATCTCTCATGTGAATGACATTTTGAATACGTAGCCCTCGATCAGGTAGTCAGGCGTATCCAAGGTAGGCTCTCACACAGAGAGAAGTGCAATCCCACTAGGACGTAGATGCTCAATGTTGTGTGTTTCTATAAGGAGACATTCGGAAGGGAATGGTGTATATCTTACGATAAATCTCACCGAAAGTGAAGAAAATATAGGCTCCTGCAGGACATAAGGGATATATTCATGGTCACCTCTCCATAGTGGGCGTGGGGATATGTAGATAGGTTGCTCTCCAGTAGGGCGATCCAACGCGGGGGAATGAGCAATAAATACAGGCTCGGATAAGCCTGGCATTTCTTCAACATGCCTAGATCTCGTCTTGTAGGACACATACTAGCCATACACAAGTTAGCAGTTGTGGGTCTTCTCTGCTGCATCGCATCGCACACTTGAGGCTCTAATCTAGATGGTAAGCGGGTCCCTTTATTTGGGGGCCGGAGCCTCATCAGAGCCCACCCTACACTTCCTTCTCACACAACCTTCATCATCTTCGATCACCGTGGAATGCCCATACTCTGCCTATCTCTATTCAAGTGCATATCGCCTACCTGTGAGCCCCGAACCACCGGTTCACAGTCCAAGGCTTAGATACCGAAGAAACGAACATGATCAAAGCTCGGCCTTACCAAAGAGGAAAGGAATAATGCCGCCATGCTTGCTAGCTACCAAAGTTAGCAACCTCCAAGATACGAAGTCTACACGCGACCAGGTTATCATAGTTTAGTCGTCACCGAAAGACGTCCGCGTCTTACCTCCTTCTCTTTTCGAACCCCGCAGTCCTAGATGGTGTTCGGCCACGGCTTAAGCTACCCGACAGGTACCGAATAAGTGCCTTACTGGATTATTGAGCTTGGGGGCTCTAGTTCAGATGGTTAACTGCTTACGAGAAACGACGAGAATGAACGAGAAGCGATAGCGCGCTCATTTTCTCCCGACCTTCTCACCATATATACGTTTCCTCTTTACCTGGTAGGTAAGCATCATTACAAATGAGATATATACAGCACTACTCATTCGAATTAGCTAATCTAATTAGTCAAGAACTCGAAATCGTATCTCATAACCTGTGTCACCTCAGTGCGTCGGTTTTATATCTGCCGGTCCTTTTCGGAGTTAGCGAGCCCGAGGAGATCCGGTTAACCAGTCATTGGCCGCCGGCATTAGCCATATCCCGATGAGCGCATCCCGAAATATCAATTGATATCTCAAATCTTCAGCTAATCAGCTCATAATTGCTCAATTTTCAGCCACTATTGATTTAGATGAGCTGAGAAGATCACTAAATTCGGAGATACGAACAAATCATCTTTTTTTGATGAATCACGCGCTCTTTCGCCTCTGTCAGCAGTCGATCGAGGCGCCTGTCAAAAGGGTGGCAACTCTTCTAGATTCTTCTTTTTATCAGCTGAAAGAACGACTAACAGCTAAATGCGATTTTCTTGGGATAGCACGACATTATATTTGCCTCAGCTTCGTCCTTGCTTCTCCAGGAACAAAGCACCCGGAAGTTGCCAAATACTACATCAAGGCAGTCGCCAAGATCATATTCGGAAGAATTTCACCGCCTTCAAGCAATGAACATGTGGCGAGAGTGGCTACCTCATGCGCTTCGAAAATTTTCATCCCTTGCCCCTTTACAGTTAGCGACGATAATGATTAACATGTGTTTGCCTTCTCTCCTGAGCTTATAGACCTCGGTCTCCTGCGTCTGCCAGCTTATTCAACTTCTGCTCACCGCTTGCTACTCACTGTTTAAGAAAGTAACAGCTGACTCACAGGTCAATTTTGTATCTCAAGTGAGAGGAACTTGAGGTGAAGGATTGGTTCTCGGCCAATCTTCAGGAGGGCATTAAGGTACCCACTCTCAGGAGTTTCTCTCTCGGTGACCGGATTCGTCATGAATACATGACCCAAACGGCAGGTACAGTAAGGGGTCTATGCTTTTTAAAGCAGGAGACATAAATTACGGGAACATTGCGTGGATCTTTCGTAGATCTATGGCACAGCCTACCGGGTTGCTACGGCATTGGACGGAAAGCTGCGTCCGTCTACTATGTATGCATCACTTTGGGTCCCCGGTATCCAATGGATGACTCAGGTCTCGAGATTGGTGCCTAGAGATGCTCATTAATGACTAATTTTCACCTGAAAGCTCGGACTGATTGGGGGCGTAAAGGGGTCCAGAGGCTAGGCGTCAACGACAGTCTCGACCTATTCCCGGAGTTAGCGTGGGGGAGACTACTTGAGGCAAATAAAATATTTTCGAATCCCTACCAGAGAACTGCAAGGCTGGCTATCGGTGAGGATGGCGAAAGAAGGCATCCTCGTTGTCATATGGGTCATATGGGCGCCCACAGACGACGCCTCCACTCAAATATAAACAGTGGTGCCTGAGCTATATTACTGGAAGTTCTAAGACATCGATGAGTGGAACCGTTTGTTCCATGCAACTCTCCGCTAGCCACCTACCCTTCAGCTTTGAAGCCAACAGGAAGCTAGGATGACTACATCTACAGACTCTTCTCGCCCCGTTATATTGAGGTGCCAGCCCTGCAGATTAATGGATACAGTACCTAGGTCAACGGGCTTAACTGTCAAGAGTAGGTAGGTACCTAGGTAGGCATGGAATCTGAAATTGCGGTCAAGCGGTCAAATTCTGGCAATGATTGCCTAGGCAAGGTCAGCTACGAGACTCATGATAACCTTAACCATATGAGAGCATTTGGCAGCCAAGTTAACTTTAGGTACCTATCTAGACCTAAATATAAATTTTAGCTGTCTTGTTCCATACTTAAGTCAACCCAACACTTCACTGTTAAGGGAACAAGGCCTCAATCAACTCAAATTATAGAATATTAATTATTTGCTAAAGTAGCGGTATACAGAAACTCAGCCTCACGAGCATGCCTAGGTTTTAGCCTCTTTCCTGAGCGATGTAACGACAAAACTCTTGTCATCAACTGGGATCCAACCATCAAGTGAGTATACAAGGCACGGATTGCTGCCTTCAGTCTACAGATGACGTTTTGTTGAACGGTCCCGACTGCTTATCCAATCATACCACTAACATGATACTATCACCACATCGTCACGCCAGCTCAATCAGTCATGCTACCAAGACTATAAACATCACCTGTCCAGTTGCCTAACTTTAAATTCACTTTCAACATTCTATACAGTATGCCTCGCTTGCGTGGCATGGATTGAAATAAGGCGTACTATTGTATCGGGCCGTGCCGTCGCAGCGAATATATGCACAACACATGTCTCGCATCACTATCCATCGCGATGGCGAATACGGCGCGAGCCTGCTTTTGCTAATGACTCTAAGACAGCAGTTGCCCGTCTCTACACCATGGGGCTCTTGCTCTCCCGCCTCACTGGTCGGGTTGTGCTTCGTTTTGACATGACACGTAGGCATCCTAGTGGGTATGAAGGTGGGTATGAAGGCGGCCCTACAGCCTCATGTTAGTCTTTGTGTAACCAAAAAAGTCCTATTAACACTAGGCTTCTACTTATAGGCCACTTAGACAAGGGGCTGGGAAGTTGACTAGTTGGTTAGCCTGATAGGCTGGATAAGAAGACCAGTGCCTAGGTAGTTTCCTAGTATGATACTGGCAATGTGTTCCCATAGACACTGGTATTATTCATCCTGATTGACAACTCTCATGACAAGTCCAATGATATTATATTTGTATGCAGGTACTTGAAACTATGCAAGGATATGATACGCTTGCGATTGGCTAGATTGCGAAACGACATGGTTTTAGGAATTGTCACAATGCGTGACATGCTTGGGTCGCAGCCTTAAGGATTGAGAGGCCGTTAGGATAAAGTTTTCAATGTCATATCATTGCTGACCCTTGAAGTAGATCTCCGGGCCCCAAGACGGATGATCAGTACCCGGCCCTAAGGAACGGGACGGGAACTACCCCAGGCAACTAACCTGGTTTGTTTATTGTTACTTGCAATTATGAGGCGGCCGCATCCTCTTCCTCCCTTTCAACTCCGGGGTCGCTCCTAGGAGCCGAATGCCTTAAAATAGATATGGCCTCGGATTGCTCAAACAAGCCGTGGCTTTTCGTGCCTAATCGTGGCCAATTGATGTGTCCATTCCTGCATAGGTGAAGATTAACAAAAACAAAAATAACCCTTGCGATGAGGCGTTGAGGTCTGACACAAGCCAATGCCGTCCCAGGGCACCCATACATCACATCTCTAGAACGGAAGCATACGTGAATGCCCAAGGCACGGTGCATAGGTACGTTAGATGCGAGAGGTTGCCTTGTAACCAAAATGCAGCCACTGTATCAGAAAGTGCCTAAGATTCCCCCATTCTTGAGACTCACATATGAATTATGCAATGGTGACAGTGCTCAAACTAGGTATTAACGGCTGGGCTGCTGTTTGCTTTTTTCTCGGTCTCTTACACGAAGATAAACAAGACTTGACCTACCTTGCATTGTGTGTAACTTTGACGTGCAGCCAGGAGTTATATGAATGATTGATCACAAGTCATTTTATGCATTTCTGATAGTTGGAGGTATTGATTTGCCATTGGCCTATCATGTTCTATTGGCATAGTAGTGCACACCGGAACTGCAGCTGAACCTCCAATAGCATATATGCAAGCGAATCAATATCCCCGTAGCTGAAAAGATCCTCGCTAGTAGAAGTTGATATAATACCAAACCTGATTCTAGATTCATAGGTACATAAGTCGATTTATACCATTTCATATGCATGTCATGCAAATGACGATGTAGCTAATGAATTACCATATCAGATATGAAATCAGAATGACGTTTAATGATATTCAAAACGAGGTATATCTGTATGATAACACTGTTCTATTTGCCTCATCTACCCGGTGAGGAGATATGTACTTATGCATCACATCACCTCCTAATGGAAAGGTAGGATTCATGGTAGGTTGCTCCTTGTATTACGGTAGAAACCAGATATATGGTCGGAAGTGCACATTTCATCCTGCTGGATGCTCCTCTTGTTCTAACATCTTTTCGCCCACCAACGGCTTTCAGATCTGCCTCATTCCTGTTCGACCAATATCATGCTAGATGACGACGTTACGACTTAGGCGTCCGCCCGAAGGTGTGTTGGTGATCTCTCCCTAGTTTCACCCATTCTACAGCGTCCAATGGAAAGGGACAGTGAAGCTGTTGAAATTGGTAAGCCAAGCGACAGCAATCAAACTTCTAATTTTGCCCGATATTGACTGATGTGTACTACTGTAGATTTGGTTACCTGAGAAGTCACTTTCGCCCTTGTTGAAGCGGACCCAGCTCGTCGGGGCATGCCAGCACAACCTTGCCCATTGTTTGCTACTTTCGTGCCACGACAACAATCAATAAGGCTGAGGATGGTTGCAGTATCTTCTCGCCCTCGGATACCTTCCGGTTGGGCAGCGTGTAAGAATAGCGCTGGTCTTACCTTGATCGACAGCGGGGTACACGATAGCGTTGGATGGGTTGAGGAACTACTCCATCCACATGTCCTTCGAGAAGTGCACCTTGGAAGATGCTTGCGTCCTCTATCCCTTGACGGAAGGCGGACGTGCTAAAGTTTGCTACTGCATGCATGACCACCGCCCGGGTCTTACAGGAGGAATTCAGGCAACTGAAACGAATACACTGTCTCTCGGGCCCCAAGGCAGAAGAAGGCCTAGGCCCAGTCTAACCTAGAGAACTGGGGACCGGCTGCAAGATACGTACGAGAGAAATGGGTGAGTTCCAGCGTGCTCTCCCTGTCGGAAGACTTAAAAACTCTTTCCCTATGTAGGCGGTGAGCTACTCCGCTCACTAGTCCCAATGGAAAAGCAGCCGCCGCTTGCGCCCTGCAGGAGGATCGCACCAACGCCCTCGATGTCTTGATCGACAGACCGAATACCGGACCTACCTACACCAAACCAATGCACGATATGAGACGTAAGTGTCGTGATGCCCAACCCTTACGTCGGTATAAAGGCGACGATAGCTCGGGGGGCGGGGTTAGGTGAGTATAGACCCGCTATCAGTGCAGTATGCCTGTCGAGGCAGCAAATAGGTGGATCGCTTCGGTGGGTACGAAACAATCCTGTCGGGCTATCTCAAGAGGGGCTGACGTCGTTCCTGGGCGTTAGAACGACGTAAGCTGGACCGAACAATGCAGATGGTGTTGTGCTTGTGGGCTGGGACGGACTTAATACTCGAGAGTAGAACCAGGTGTCTACGGGCGTCGGTTCAATGCTGATAGGGCTGATTCTACTGGGGTCCATGGCTTCGGTCCTCTAGCTCAGATGGGATTGGTTTAGTGTATGTGACGGCCCAGCCGGTGACGGTGGTCCATGCTAGCCGCCTCAAATTGCCCAAGTACGGTAATATTCGAGTCTATAATGGAGAAGAACCCCCTATTCTACATGACCGATCGTTGGTGGCCTCTTGTCTCAGTTCATTATCACCATGATATGTATGGTCAATAATATCTTAGGTAAAGATACTCTATTTTAGGAGAAAGAGGTCTCAAAGGAATAGATTCCGCGACATCAAGCACATGTTATCTTACAGTCACATCGGACGTCCCTCTTCGGATGGGTATTGAGGGGTGGTTACCTTAATCACCGTGATTTGCTAAACGCTTAATCTAAAGTTCCCTCTTGTGCCACGGAAACGAAGAAAGGATCGCTCTTTTGCATGGGAATCTTCCAATGCTATCATTAGGTTACTACTACCGAAAACATGTCGTGCTAGGAAACACTTAATATGCAGCATATCAGCTGAAATCATATCCAGGTTTTACTACATAGATATTAACCAATTATTGATAAATACCGGTATCTAATGGTCGTAGATCGGGTACCTGTGCATGGCTTACGCAATATCAAAGGCACTTCCTAAAGACCCTAGATGCATTGAGACACACTATCACGCGGTGGTAGCCGATATTACAACACCAAGAGAAGGCGATATGGGTATAAGTTCGGGGGCTATCCCGGATCAATAAACCAAATAATTGGTTGAGGGACTCGGTGTGTAGGTAGCTCCGTGAATTTGGCAAGTCTTCATCATCACAGCCATCGAGAGTTGTAATGTACAATGAACCACAGCTTCATTCCAACCTCGCTTGCAATACGACATTAGCATGGCTGCGAATTTGCCTTAACATCACTGTCGTATCCAAGACCGAATCTAGGTTCATACCTACCTAGGCTAAATAGCTTCCTGTGTTGCAAGGCGACAAATTTGAGGCTGATATCTTTGATAAGTCGAATGGCTAACGTTCCCCTACCAACTAAGATAGGCGAGGCTACGCAGCTCATAGGGCACATGATACACGTGCACATAAGCAATAAAATATGTGCTAAGTTCCATTGGTAACATCAATGACACCTGGTGTCCTAAAGGCGACACGTAGTCGATAAAGACACGTCAATACAATTAACTAGGTTACACTGATACGCTCTAGAATTATAGCCTGCTTCTGAACGTATACAGTATTTACAAACATAGCAGAAAGCCTTCTAGATACCCTCTGGTAGTGAGGCGAGGAACCTCGTATTATACAAGGCATCATTTACACTAGGAAGCTGGTTAGACAGCTTGATGCAGGCTCAAGCATTTTCGGAAGGTGATATTCTATTCCACTACTATTAATTAGAGAGAAGGCAAGGCTCTATTCTATTTCTTTTATGGGAGAGGTGCTTAGGTAATTAGCTAGGTTAGAAGATAGGTAATATAAGCAGTTATGTGGAAGGGATCGTGTCTTAACGAATCAATTCTAACATAGAGCAATTATTAGCCCCTCTTGTCATCTTAAACTGATTCTCTGCTATAACCATAGTCTTCGATGGTGTTTCAGAAGTCATTTACATATAAAAAGGCAGATGCATAATAGAAAGTTATGGAGACAACATAATAAATGCACAATTGAAACCGTCATAGACCAGATAAGTTATGGGTTCCTGTCATTGCTACTGTTTCTTGCGCATGCTATTCTAAATTAAACTAACTCTATGTATCGAAGTCATACTCGTAGTAAACCACAGACGGGAATGGCGACATTGATATCCCGCGGCGCTTTATCCCGGTGGATATCGGCTAGTAGTTGCGCCGCGTTGTTTGTCTCCCCGCGACGCTCGAGTTCATATCCCGCCGCGATAGGGGTGATAAAAGAAGCACTCCACGATTGAGCCAAGGAGTCGGTGTCGATAGTTAAATACGGCGTCGTGGGATGCTAAATGTAAGATGGACGTAGAGTTACTGTTGGGACCAAGACAGTCCTGCCCAACCTAAGACTAGGTACCTTGCCTGAATATTTCCGATGGTTAAGCTAGATATAGTGTGGTCCGCCAATGCAGCGCTCGCGGACGTGACGAAGTCGTTCGTGGCTGTTGTAGCAGGTGGTACTGCTGGTATTGGAGAGTTTACTGTTCGGGCTATCGCTGCGACGTTCGCTGGTCGTGGGAACGGGCTTCGTGTATACATTGTCGGCCGGAACGAGGGTGCTGCCCGCAAGATCATCTCTGACTGCGAGACAGTGTGCCCTAGTGGAAGCTTTCTCTTCCACAAGGCTGATCTTTCACTTATCAAAGAGGTTGATCGTGTCTGCGTCGAAATAACTCGGAATGAACAGGGAGAGACCGAAACGAGTCATGCGCCGGCGAAGATCGACTTCCTAGTGTGTTGCCAGGGAATATTATCTACATCGCACGAAGGTACGTACATTTGGGTTGTTGACTGAACTGAGCGAGATGGAGGAAATATGGCATATAACTGACCAGCTTGGTAGAGACCCCAGAAGGACTCGATAAATACTTCTCTCTCTTCTACTATTCGCGGATGCGTTTCATCGATCGGTTGCTTCCTCTCCTGACCGCATCCCCGATGGCCGGGCATGTCGTTTCGGTCCTCAACGCAAGTGTCAAGTCAGCGCTTATCCTCGATGATATGTCGTTGCGTCAGCCGGGCAATCAGGGTCTATTAGTCGCATTTGCACACTTAGTTGGCATGACGAACATCTTCATGGAAGAGGTCGCGCGTCAAAATCCAGGCAAGATTTCCCTGTGTCACTACTACCCAGGAAACGTGCCTACCAATGCGGCGTCCACGGGAAACTTCCCGTGGTGGCTGAAAACTATCCTGACGTGGGTCATCATCCCCCTATCTCGACCATTTGGGGTACCATTTGAGGAATGCGGACAGCGCGTATTGTTTATGGCCTCGCCGATAAGATTTCCAGCTCTTGGGGCTGACACGACAACGATGAAGCGAACCGATGGCGTTGAGGTCGCGAAGGGGATGGACGGGGTAATCGGAAGTGGTGCTTATAGGGTGACTAGCGATGACGATGTATATCCTCAAGAGAAGCGGTACGGCGAGCTTCACGAGAAGAGCATCGTGCAGAAGGTCTTTCAGCATACCATGACTGTTTTCGCGGAGATTGAAGCGGGCAGGCCGTTCAGGGGTTAAGCTGACTTGCCTGGTAGCTTAAGGCATCTGGCTTGAAGCTGGTAGCTTAGTACCATGAGATGTCAATGGAGCTTGTAAATTGACTGCGCTGAATAGAACATTTAACAAGCAATAACGGTCATCACCAACAAACACATCGCTATCAAAAGCAGCGGCAATTCAACATTGGGCATCAAAGTCAACCAACAGCCCCCCTACCCAAGATTGCAACCATCTATCTAGGCGGATGCGAACCGCCAGGAATTTGTGATGGAACACCATCTTGCCAATCATTTCGCAGCTTTGCGCCAATTGGCTAAGCTTGTCTCGTGATCAAGCTTACGCAGCTTTGGATGATATACTGATCATCATCGAGTCCGAAATGCAAGGGTCTCGCACCTTTATCTACATATCAAACAAAATGGCGATCTTTCAAGGGTAACTTCTCGAACTGGGAATGCGAAGAGGCCCATTGGTGTTCTAGCCTCCGGCGGGATGAACGGTAACCATGGTTCGCAGCATGGGAAACAGAGATATCCTGATCACGGTTAACTAAGGGCGGAAATCCGGGGTGTCGGTCCGGGGTGTCGGTCTCCACCAAGCTCCTAGAGGGAGCTGGTTTCATATTGAAGTCTGGGGGCCAAAGTTAATCCTCTGGGAAAGAAGTCGGATATCAGGGAAGATGGGTTCGACTCCTATCAGCGCTACCGGCACCTCCCTGATTGCTTGACTTGATATGAGCTTGGGGCAGTGAGCGGTCTTCTCCCACGGGACATAACTTGGAAATGGAGGTGCATAGGACTGCATCAGAAACAGGATCTGGCCCTTCAATGCTTAATCGGCGGATGGATAGATGGATGAAGCAAGCTTAGTCATCTGCCAAATACCTATGCTTGTGGATTAGCAGAATAGTTCGATGGTGATAATGACATATAAAGTGAAAACTCAAGGCGGATTAGGCCAGGATTCCTCATGGTATATGTCTCTTGACTCTTTACGATACCTAAGCTGAATAGCTAATAGAGCTTTCTTTGGGGGACCATCTAGGTAGGTAAGATCCAGCATCTTAACCGCCTGTTCAATTACGAGTATTGGTTTTCCCCCTAGAAATTTGACTTGAAGTCGTTAAAAAGCGTCCTGTCTTACATATGACGTCATACGCGACAAGACGCGATAAATGTGTAACGCTTAAACACTGAACTGAAAAGCATCAAGGAGAAGAACAATTGAATGGTTATTTGTAATGGGCGTAATTTGTATTCAGTGTGCTGCAGCGCTAATTCTCAGTGGGATATGCGCCAAACCAGATTCCTTGACAGGCTAATAGGACGCTATCCAGGGATCTTTCTCAATTACCAGGTAATCCCAAGCTGGTAGAAGTTGCGAGGAAGCAGATACAGCATCGCCCCTCCATGTCGTGAAACTTCATGTGTTTTTCTCATTTATCGCAAACGAACGTCTATCAAACTACGAGCTTGAAATGGTAAGGTTACCTAAGGCAACCATGGCTTACATAATATGGCATCAGCGAATAGCACGGAATTGAAATGACACAAGCGTGAGGCCTGCCGAATGACTCACTTTGCGACGTGCCTCAAAAAGCACACAAAAGCACGTAAAATCACACATACAGATATTCCACAGTGCTTGATTTTTTAAGGTACCACTGCTTGACGCGCACAGCAAACCCTAGGTCACACAGAACTCGGTCAAAGCATGAAGCTGAAAAAGCCACTGCAGCTGGACGGCCGTACCGGCGAAGGCGGCGGTCAACTCGTCAGAATCGCGTGCGCATTGGCTGCAGTTACGTCGCAGCCGATTCGCATAGATCACGTAAGAGGAAATCGACCAGGCAAACGAGGCGGAGGTCCGCTGTTCCCTTCAATTCCGCATAGTGTGTAGATCATCTGACTAAATCGACTACCTCCAGGTCTGAAAGCGCAACACGTAGCGGCGATACAATGGTTGGCAGAAGTTACGGGAGCTGAAGTGGAGGGAATGACTGTGGGTAGTCATACGATTGAGTTTCGGCCCTCCCTGCCTCCCACAGCTCTGCGGCAGCGGAAGTTCGACATCACGGCAGATAGCGCCGCTTCCAGCACCTTGCTCATCTTCCAGGCAGTGTTGCCTTATCTCCTCTTCGCGGGGAACGAGAATGGCGATCCCGTGGAGCTGGAGATCAACGGTGGGACGAACTGTTCGTTTTCGCTATCGTACGAGTATTTGGACCAAGTCCTGCTGCCAACCCTCGAAGAGAATTTCGGTGTCCGTGTCGAACGACAGCTGAAGAAACGAGCTTGGGCGCTAGGTCCCCTTAGGAGTGGGTCGATATCGCTGAAGATCCATCCACTTCAGCCGGGACAATCATTGAAGCTTCAGCAGCCATGGGACCGGCCTGTCACCATAGAAGACTTCCAATTCAAACAGATTGACGTGAGCATGCTGGTGCCATATGATCTGAAAGAGCATCTTGAGCGGGCGCTCGTGAGTGACTTAGACCAATTATTTCCCGACGTGGATGTCAATTTCCGGATGTTCGAAGACAGCGGCCACGAGACTCGGATGTATGTACTATTGGTGGCTCATTCAACGACGGGTCTACGATGGGGTCGAGATTACCTGTACGACAAGTCTCGGAAGAAGAAGGGTCCCGAAACTCTGAGTTCTGAGCTCTCACGAAATGTCTGCAAAGACCTTTTCAAGGAGATTTTGATTCGCGGGGTCGTCGACGAATACCTTCAAGATCAGCTCGTTGTTTTCCAGGCTTTGGCAGATGGCAGAACTAGCTTTCATCGGGGTGCCACGCCAGCGGACGTTGAAGCAGATGGTGGCGCCCCCAGTGGCGTTCCGGACGATTTGGATGGCTCGAGCGCGGCCCCCAACCCGAAACCGGAGAGGAGGATGAAGAAAGACAAGACTGACGACCCATTCGGAGAGGGGTCTACACATACAACGACAGCGAGGTGGGTGGCCAGTGAGTTGTTACCTACTGTCCAGTGGTTCAATAAGGGCAGTATTTGCGATGGCGCTGGTGTTTCCTTTACTCAAGACACATAATTGAGCGTTATCCAAGATTTCAGCTTGATGAGTCATTATGAGCCATAAATAATACCATTTTCATGAAAAGACTATGAAACAACATTATCGTTCAAGCGTTGCATTCTATCGTGATTTATATAGAAATGAAATCATCAATAATATTAACGTAAAAAACACCGATTTTCAGGGTTTTCTCGTTGGCAAGTATCACTCCATCCCGTTCAGAGCTGCAAGTACAGATGATGTTAACTTAGAAATTGTACGTTAAAATTCAAATTTCTGTGCTTTCTTCCTAACCGCTGACTTATATACCTGAGTCATAGTCGCTGATATCGCTCTTGAGTGCTATGTTTCTTATACTTTTCTTCCTATTTTTTTTCGTCTATATATATTTATCCTTTTCTAACGCCTTTTACATCGCGGACGAGATTCTTACTGGGTGAAAAATGAAAAATGTATTTTCCATTATATCTAGTGTCGAGTCGGAGGATTTTAGAATATCCTACGAAGAGGGTGTTTTGCAACTCAGAGCCCCATCTCAACATTCGTGGGATGACTATTGAAATTGATTGATGTCGAAGTTCACTGCCTCGACTGCTTCTCTCGTTGTGTCATTTTGCAAGCTGTTGAGCTGAGCAGCGAGATGATCAACGACACATGCCATTCAATAATCGCGAATTGAGTCCCCAGACCGCGATACAATGGTAAAATTCGCATCGTACTATTGCATCTTTGCTGAGGTAATATACTCCTTTACTGCTGGGTGGTTACATAATCAGCTAAACCCCTCTTTTAGGCATGTCTAGGTATTCTTGACCACCTTTTACCCACCATCTTTATTATCAGGACTTATAGACCAAAATGAAGCAGACTCTATGGAATTAGTAATGATTTCATATTGTAGTCGGTAACAACTGCGACTATGCCGAGCTTTACCCCTGATTTTCGTGCCTTGGCAATTAACATTGAATAGCACCGATGTTGTATCCAGAGCCAGGGCCATATCACGAATGCAAGAACTAGCTCTAGGCCATTTATTTTGGCTAAACGAATATACTCGGCCTACCAGATTTCGCACCAATTGCAGGCATGCGCATATCCTCAATCCCCGCATATTACCTTAGCGGATCTTGGAGAAGTTGGAGAAGCGGACAACCTGAGTATCTGCCATCTACTCCACAGCTCGGGTTATTCTTTACCTTGACATCCTTGGGCTACCCGACTGCCGGGCCCAGCTCGAAATGGATGTGACGGTCACGTCCCGAGGCAGACAAGGTCTCCTCCGGGACGGAAGCATAGATTCGTCTCGGTCTACATCTGTCAACTTCATCGTGTTTTTCATGACAGCGCCGGTGTGTTCGACACGATGTTGCTTTCGACATTATTCACCTTCCTGCTTTGCCTGCTACCGCAAGGACAAGGACTAAATTTACCACCACGAAATGCGGACTCAGAGGTCGGGCCTCGAGACCCATTAGAGGGACTAGTAAGATCATGGCGAATCAGTTCAATTACCGTCAAATGCTGAGTATAGATCAGGTCACCTGGGACAAATACTCCATGATTATTCGGGGAGAACGAATGTTCATTTTCTCCGGGGAATTCCATCCCTGGCGCCTACCGAGCCCCGGGCTATGGCTCGATATCTTCCAGAAGATCAAGGCCATGGGCTTTAATGCAGTCTCATTTTATACCTACTGGGGCCTTGTCGAAGGCACACAGGGGCAAGTCCGCTTTGATGGTATCTTCGCCCTCGACGAATTCTTCAAGGCCGCCGCAGAAGCAGGTATATATCTGATCGCCCGTCCTGGTCCATATATCAACGCCGAGACAGCCCTGGGCGGCTACCCAGGCTGGACTGCCCGAATCAAAGCACCTCTTCGCGGAGACGACCCAGAGTTTGTAAACGCAACCGAATTGTATGCCGCTACTGTAGGGAAACTGATCGCCGACGCTCAAATAACAAATGGAGGCCCGGTTGTTATGCTACAGCCAGAGAACGAATATGACACATGGCCGGACGTCAACAATACTGATTTCCCCGCGCAAACTAACAGCAACTACATGGAACATGTCAAACAGCAGTTCAGGGTCGCTGGCAATGTGGTGCCTCAGATGGTTAATGATCACCTGTACCAAGGCAATTGGGCTCCTGGCAGCGGTTTAGGCGAGACAGAACGTAAGTATTTTCCTACCGAGGTAATTATAAACCAAATACGTGACTGATACAAAGTAAACCGACAGTCTACGGAATCGACGCTTATCCAATGCGATATGACTGTAAGTGTTCACGATATCTAATATTTGCAATTTCTTTCCTAACGATGCCAAGGCGCGAATCCCGAGATTTGGCCCAAGATCAGGTGGCCGGAGAATTGGCAGACCATGCACGAGCAATACAGCCCTAACACACCGTTCTTCGTTGCTGAGTTCCAGGGAGGATCTGGCACTGGGTTCGGTAGCGTCAACGCAGGTGCTTGTAATGCACTTGTCAACCAGGAATCTGTTCGCGTTTTATGGAAGAACAATTACAGCTTTGCTATCAAGATCTTCAATGTCTATATGGTGGGTAGCCAATCACAAGTCCAGCACATGTGACGAGTAATTAACTTTTTTTTAGACATACGGCGGAACGAATTGGGGCAATTTAGGATACAGAGGGGGTGATACTTCATATGATTATGGAGCAGCAATCAAAGAGAATCGACACATTTGGCGGGAGAAATACTCGGAGGAAAAGCTCGAGGCCAATTTCTTCAAGGTGTCTCCAGCATACCTAACCGCCGTAGCAGGAAATGCGTCCAATGGATCCTACGTCTCAACCGACCAGATTGCTACGACACCTGTGTTTGGAACCGATCATCCGACGACTTTCTACATCATTCGGCATGCGGATTGGACTTCGACAAACACAACTAGTTACAAACTCATTGTCCCGACTAGTGCAGGAAATGTCTCGATACCTCAGCTGGGCGGGAAGTTGGTTCTCACCCGAAGAGACTCGAAGATCCATGTAACCGATTACGATGTGGGCGGTGTTAACTTGATCTACAGCACGGCAGAAATATTTACTTGGGCTAAAGATGATTCGGGCAAGAGAATATTGATTTTATACGGTGGAGCTAGTGAACTCCATGAATTGGCTATTGATCTAACGAATCTGACGACAACATCGGCGCAAATAACCCTGAATAATACCACTGTGAAGACCCAAGCACTGGGTTTGAATACACTGGTGGTTCAATGGCAGGTTTCCGAAGATCGAAGAATATTGAAACTAGGCGACGAGCTTGAAATTCTCTTGCTATGGAGGAACGACGCGTACAATTATTGGGTCACAGAACTGCCGGTCGAATCGCCAATCGCAAATTACTCTTCTCCATCTAAATCCACCGTTGTCGTCAAGGGCCCTTACCTGGTTCGAACGGCAAATTTAGACGGCGAGGTCCTTCGTCTTGCTGGTGATATTAATAGCACAACCGATCTCGAGCTTATCTACGAGCCCACGGGCAAAGTCAAAGCATTGTCATTCAACGGGGAAGCACTCTGCGCTAAGAGAAATGCAGACGGAAAACTTACCGCGCGACTGGACTTCGAAGCCCCTGAGATAACACTTCCCGATTTTGCGTCTCTGGAGTGGAAGTATATCGACTCCCTTCCCGAGATCCAGCCCGGCTACGACGACTCCGAATGGGTATCGTGCGAAGCCCCATCGACTAACAACCCGGAGTCACTATTGACGCCGACGTCGTTATACGCGAGCGACTACGGATTCCACAGCGGGTCGCTCATATATCGCGGCCACTTCACGGTAAGCGGCGAGGAGTCGAGCCTCTTTCTCAACGTGACGGGCGGCAGCGGCTTCGGATACTCGTTATGGCTGAACGACTCGTTCCTCGCGTCGTGGGATGGTGCCGACGACTCGTCCACTCACAATGCCACAATCCCGCTCTCCTCTGTCGCCCTCGAGTCTGGGAAGCCGTACGTTTTCACCCTTCTAATCGACCACATGGGCCAGGACGAGGAGGCCCCCGGAACGGACGCGATCAAGCTGCCAATGGGCCTCGTCAACTTCGCTCTCGCGGGCCGCGCGCAGACCGACATCGCGTGGAAACTCACCGGCAACCTGGGCGGCGAGGCGTACCGCGACTTAGACCGCGGCCCCCGTAACGAGGGAGCTCGG
>JAOXNQ010002668.1:0-43496 GCA_028571165.1 Hypoxylon perforatum
TATTTACATGCTTAAGGTAAAAGTTCCTTATTTTGAGGGAGGTTGGGAAGAATCTAAGAAGAGGCTGGGAAGGCTGGTAAACTTGGCACCCGTGGGTAGCCCATGGATCTGATTTTTTACCCACGGGTGGCCCACGGGTCCATGGGTCGTGGGTCGTGGGTATTTTTCGAGAAGCCTACTTTCTTGCGTTCACGTCAGCTTCATTGTCAAGTCCTACCCCATAAGACTGTTCAAAATTTGGACATAACAGACGAGAAACGAACTGGTGGATAACAGTGTTTTTCTCTGCCCGGACGATATGCTGATCTAATTGAAACTCATGGAGGATCTAAGAGAAAACATCGCAAAACTTCTAACCTTGACATTCCCCTTGGCTAGTTCCGTACCAAACTCCTCGATGCTTGCGCATCACCGAGGCTTGCGACCAACCACGGAAAGAGTTTTCCCTTGGTGTATCAAGACGCCCTGCTCTGTGTCTTTCACAGCTTCCGAGAACAAGCCATTCCATCCCTCTGCCGTCATCGGCGCCTCTGGCATTTTGCTGTGAGGTGGGAATAACACAAGAAGCTCCTCCAAAGTCATCAACCAAACTTCAGTCCTAGCCTTAAGCTCCTGCTTCCTGCACGTATAAAGCTGAATGGTAACATCTTCAAGGCCATGTTCTACGAAGTGGCGGTCCAAAACCTCCAGCCAGTCCCCTTTGAGGCCCCGAGCACGGGTGCCTTCCATCATTATTTCGAGAATCATATCACAAGCATTCTTACTTATCTCCGGTGATCCAGACTCTGCGAAGAGCCTATCGCTTCTGATATTCTCCCATTGCAACCACCCGCCAGGTTTTAAAAGGGATATCGCCATATTTAACACAGGCGTGACAATCATTATTAATTATAATGTTAGTGAAGCCTCTGATATGAACGGCATAGTAAGCACTAAGCATCTCAGCAGGGACAGGCTTGGCAAGCACATCAACCTGCTTGAGGGTTACAGCCTGTGGGAGAAAGGTAGGGGCCGGAAAGTTAAGTGGGTTGATATCGTATCCATCCAGCTGAGTTATGACTCCCATATCGGGCATTTTGGCTAGGTCAATCAGCCACATGCCATTGCCACACCCAAGGTCGGCAATCTTAAAAGTCTGCCACTGGATCATAGAACTCTGGATACGAGGGTCTAAAAGACGACTGACGGTGCGTTGATGGAGGAAATGCTGTAAGTGTAATCGTGTAGAGGTCCTGAAGTTTCTGGTCGAGTATACGGGCCCGTGGTAGTCTTGGGAACTCAAAGAAGTGGCCGTGATTGGAAGACTTGATACCGAGGATATAAATAATTGTTAGGTGGGTACTTAGCTAGCTATCGCTAAGTGTCAGGTTGTTAAATTATTAAAGACCCCAGTTACTCAGCTTATCACAAACCAGTTGTAGGGCTAGTATTCAACAATATCAAGATACAAAGCCACGCTCAGGACATAGGGCCGGTTTAATACGCGCAGGGTGACAAAGGAGGTGTGGCATTGCGTATATGTATTGGAAACTCAATAGACATCTGACAAACAAGAAAAGGGGGAGATAATGTACTTCAAGCAACAACCAAAAGGATAGCAATTATGTAGTTGGTTTACCAAAGCTGGAAAATCTTGCAGATAACTTCAGTTTGGCAACTAACAAAGATGCCAAGCCAACATTTCCATAGTTTGCTCCATGATGAGTAACATTGTCTGGCTCATCGGTACAAGCCCCTATCTAGGACTCAGGCTTGCAAGCAACAGGTTTCATTCCGCATTGGAAATGTCGAAGCCGGATATCCTCGCCCCCAGTGATCTGCACGTTGGGAATCATACGCCTTCGGTTGTAAAGCGCTTTGATCGCCGCGACCGTGTAGTCGATATGCTCACTGGAAAGCACATGTCGCGGCACAGCGAATCGGACCAGGTTCGGGATCTTCTGGCGTTCTACTAGAGACTTCTTGTCCCATTCCCAGGCGAAGGGCCCGCTCTCAAATGCCCGGATGCCGTAGTCCTTGATCAACTCGAGCGTGAATCCGACGGATGCGAAGTCGTCTGGCTTCCTGTCACAATCGTAGAAGAACATGTCCATGTCGAGATAGACAGCGTGTCCACCTGGTGGAGACAGAACGGCGATTCCGTTTGCCAAGAGCTTTTCCGCGAACAGTTGAACTTGAGCGATGCGACTGCGGAGATACGGTTTCTTGATAACTTCGTAGAGACCGGCAGCAGCAGCCATCAAGTCACGGCCACTCACTGTAATTACAAGTTAGCCTTTTGTCTTCTTAATCGTTAATTTGAGTTGCACTTACCTCCTCCGTAGGAATCATTTCCGTAGGTCAGGATTTGACGCTCCTTCAAACGAAATCCAATATCCGGATACTTCTCAGCGAATAGCCCCTTATCGCGAAAACATAGGACCCCGCCCATATTCGCAAGGCCGTCTTTCTTCAAGCTAATGGTAAATCCGTCGACGTAGGAGAACATTTCCTGCACAATCTCTGGAATAGTCCTCTTTGAGTACCCCTCTTCGTACTCACTAATGAAGTATGCATTCTCGGCAAACCGACAGGCATCGAAGAAAATGGGGACGCCTGCTTGTTTAGCCAGAAGAGCGACGCTTTGAATGTTAGCCATCGAGACAGGCTGTGCGGCGGCCCAGTTGTTGGTGATGGTGATCAGCACCATGGTCACGCACCCTGGATGCTCACTCAAGTATCGCTCAGTCTCTACCAAGTCGATATTTCCCTTGAAGTAGTTCTTCTTGCCAATCAGGTCCTGTGGGAATAGGTCGCCCAGGCCAGGCTGGGTGAAGGTCTGCAATTCAAACCCGGCCTCGGCAGCATTGGCGGCTGTAGTATCGAAGAACCCGTTGCTCAATATCACAGGTGTTGGGGGCGATTCTTGTTGCGCTTCTTTCATGATAACGTCTACCAGGGTAGAGAAAAGTAAAGATTCTGCACAGCGACCTTGCGGAACAATGAAAACATTCGGACGTTCGAGTTGGTGAAGCCCTCCATTGACAAATTTGTTCTGATACGGCACTAGGAGCTTCTTTCGATAAAACGAGATGTCGGCTGTTCCGACGACGACTTCCCGGAACACTCGCTTTTGGTTATCCCCACGCTCTAAGACATCTCGGAAGGCATCCAGGAGGCAGTAGTAGCCGTAATTGCGTCCGTAGCTTTCATCGCCTCTCATCACTATAACATATATTGTAAGCGGCCATTATTTGCGTAGTAATTTGATGGTATGGAAGGAGAAAGAGGCAGAATCTAAGAAGTTGAAAAAGACGAGAAAGATACAAAACACGATACCATTTCTGGCTATCAGAAAAACTATAAATGATAGACTTTTCTTCACTAGAAATAGCAAGCTCTATAGAAAGTATTCGCTTACAGGCTGCCCATTGGACGTCCGTCATGGCCGAAGTGCCCGAGTCCGATAGATAATCGCAGGTAAGGAGGCCAGCGGGAAAGGCAAAAATATTGTACTCAACATCTTTGAGGATCCTTTCACGCTCCTCCGGTGTGGTAGACGTAAGAGATCTGACGACCACAGATTTGTGTGAGGGCGGAACGGGGACGTTTGGTGTTAAAGAAGCCATGGTCGAATTCAATGTTGATAAAGTTCATAAAAGATTAAGGACAATTTCATTTTTATTCCATGGCATCTCAGGCTTATAAATATTCTTCGAGTAATTAGATATTGTTTATAGAGACCTATGTCTTACTAGCTTACTAGCTAAGGATTAAGTTAAATAGAGAACAAATTCGAAATATTCTATCAAAACAACTTCCCATGACACGGCCATGCATAGCTATTCTGTTATCACAGTTGCTGTTTTACCTTCAGTTGACCTATCATAGTATTGACATTGTGAATTGTAGGGCTTACTTAAGATTTATACGACGCCACGGCCAGAAAGGTGGCCTATATGTTTGAGGCTTGATCACCAGACTTGAAGACAAAAGCCACCTTAGTATCAGGCTATCGGGATTCGGGTTCGGCAAGCAAGTATTATAAATCCGGCTCGGATGATGCACCGTCCGGAGCTAAGTTTGAGCTTTGCCTCTCCTCGGACATTTTACCTGAATTAGTAACCCGAACAAGGCTGAGAGAACCAGTTGAAGTATATGTAGTATATTCGGGCATTCTGATAAGGTAATAGAAAGTATATCCTCGTAAAATCTAGAAACTAGGGCAAGAAAATTCTAACAAATCGAGCTTGCCAGCCAGTTGCGGTATCGGAGGCATACGGAGAGGCCGAAACATAGCTGGTGACAGAATTGATATGACGTATCGTGAGATTGGATTAATTTTCTCCTTCCTGGAGCATCAGTTTCTCATAGACCCTGCAATGACCTTGGCCATGGGAACACGACTTCCTGTAAAGGACACCGGGAGAAGAGGCATAACCCAACGATCCAGCGCTTTGTAAACAGTCTCGGTAACCAATCATCTTCCTGTCTCTCTTCTGGATTGTCCAGGTCAACTTCCAGGAATACATGTTTGTCGATGTCGTCAAAGTCAGATATTTCCGAATTTTCCCTCTTGGGACGAACCGAGGTGAATACATAGTTCCGATCTTTGACAGCCTCTTCAACAATAAAGATAGCGTCACCATAACCGCCACCCCCAAAAAGATATGCAGTACAGAGCGTGACACCTCGGTCGATAGCGTGTGCGAGTAAAGTTGCCATCTCGACCATCCACTTTTGAGAGAATGTCTGAGGTGAAGAATTGCGATTCCTAGAAACGAAGCGCCCAATCCGCCTAGATAGTCTTTTCTCGCCGCAGAAGTACAACTTCCTGGCAAGCTGCCGCAGTCGCCAAGCTACCCAGCGTTCCAGACGATTTCCTGGACTTCTGCTACTACGATCGTAGGATCTACCCCGAAACCCTCTTGTTGGGATCAACCTATTACACTTCCATAAATGACCCTTCGTACGGATACCATCCTGAGCCAGTTTCACACCGACAAGCCGACACCCTTTATTATAAGTCAGTCCTTTATCCAGGTAAGGCGATTGTATCCGATTGAAGAGAAGCTTTTTCAGGAGTTTAATAAAAGGTAACTTTCGGGCTCGGGAGATGTGAATGTTATTCCTGGGGTGGTTTGACAAGATTTCTCCATTCAAAAGACAAAGGGCAAGCATTGACAAGCTTAGACTATACCCCTTGGCTTGAAGCTGTGAACTGTTGAGCCGCACAGAGTACTGGCAGCAGTTGGCCACGATAGGTAAGCGATCCCAGACATTGTGGAGCTTTCGAGTCGCGAGGTCCCTGATAATTGTGGGCGACATTGATTGTGGTGTCACGTTGTCGCCCTTGGCATCTTCGTACTGAAGCAAGATCGTGTACTTGCCAACTCTGGATATGATGTGGTCATATAGCTCGGTTGGTGGCTCGGGGCAAGCTAAGCAGAGCTTTGTCGCCTCTTCGTGGAGCCTTACTGAGTCGACGCACAGGTCCCCATCGATGGAGTACATATACATGGACTTTGAGCGGCGCACTATTGAATGATGGGGTGTGGGTATGAGAAGTTTCATGTCCACTCCGCCCTTATAGTTCTCTTGGAAGGTCCATCCTCTCTCGAACCACATGTCTGACGTGATTTTCTTCAGCAGAATGAGCGCATCTAAGGCCTCCTTCCTCGTCGTCTCTCTAGATAGTGAGAATCCGTTACCATCATCCCATACGAGCTGGCCATCCAGTATCCGAATCAGACGCCTCAGCTCGACGGAAGAGTTGATGGGGCGAGTCAATAATGCGACCGGATGGCTGCTTCGACTGTACACTCGATCCATTGCATTCATTCCTATCTCCTTCTCCTCTCCTTCTTGCACGATACAGTGCTGATCAATCCAGAGATATTCCACGCCATGCCGTTGCATGTATTTGTATATCCGGCTAAAAACGGTATCTCTTACGGGTGACGGCTTCGCTGAGCCTGAGCCCACTTTCTGGGCGACGCTGTATCCCCCCTCACGGACATTAGTCTCAAAACGAGACCGTTCCCAGGTGTATGACAGGGCCACGTAGCGCGGTTGTTGGTACGCGTTGATTTCATGCCGATCCAGGACTGTGACATCTGAGTCCTGAAACTTTAGACATTCTAGGCGCTCGATGAATTCTCGTGACTTGTCCTGCTTGATCCTAGCTTGTTGGATATTCCTTAGCTGCTCAATGAATTTGCCCTTGGAATTTCTGTCGCTTAATTTCGACAGGGGGTGTCGCATGTCGTCGCGGTTTTCATTTCCAACAGGCATATTTAGTAGTTAAGATGCTGTCCTTGGCTGTATCTTGGTATGTTTCGACGCAAATAGCAGGTTTGTGATTGAGTTTATAATACTGCTCCGCCTAGTATACCTAGGTAGATATATTAGTTGAGTTAGAGGCAGGTATGTATTTAAGACAATCCAGGGTTATATACCTACCTACCTACCCTGTGAATCGAGGCTGAGTTATCGCAGTCCTCTACATTTTGACACGCTCGACGCGACAAACGCGTCAATGGCGCCCATTAACCCCGCGCACTGCAGCTCACCGCTAGGCGGCATTCATTGGCCCGTCTAGTCCAATAGAACTCACTTATACCTTCTCCCGAATGCTGGTTGGTTTCCTACCTGCAGGTATCTTAGGTACATGCATGTGCTTACTTAGTGACATGCGACCTGCCAGAGGCTGAGTCCTAATACACTGCCCCTCTTCTGTCCACCCTCGTTTCCCCATTGCAACCACACCTTCTATGGCCGAAATAGCTCTAGACTTCATCAACCGTGTTACCGGCGACTCTTGCAGTTTCATATACAACACGGAGCTTCATCCGTTCTCAGGCGGGGAATGTAACACCTTCGCTTTTCAAGCAAACGAGGGGCGGGTCGCTGTTCGAATACAGCGACACCTTTCCGCGGCAACTCGCTTCCAGGTTGAGTGGCAAGTACAGATTCTAGAAGAAATCAAGAAGCAACGAATTCGCCATCTCCCCTCCTTGATTGGTTACGATTTGGTGTTGACACAGGTGCCTTTGTACGCCTACGTTTGGGCCGATGGCTCTCCACTAGGGGCTTGGACCGATCACGATCCGCCTGTTCAGGTCCGCAGAGATATTCTTAGAACTATCGCAGAGGTCACCCTAGATATGTTGAAAATTCAAAAGTCGGGTAAGATTTCTGTAATATGATGAGAATCTCATCCCACCGAGCGCTGACGGATCTGACTCAGGCGATTCTGCGTTGGCGTGGATTACCAGCAAGATACAGAGAACCCGAACAAGTCGAGCCATGAAAGGTAATCTGCCCGGAGTCTCCGTTAGCGAATGTGAAGCCTTGAGAAACCGCATAGCAGATTTTCACCTCCCAGCCTTCGATGATGCCCCTCATGTCCTTGTACATGGTGACCTGCATCTTGGTAACATCATAGTACATCACCAGCGAGTGGAATGGTAAGGTACATTAAAGACCTTTCGATAACCTAAGCTGATAGGATACTTAGTATAGTGGACCTGGGCTTTGCCTCTGTGGTGCCGCTGCAATTCTCAACCGCCTATCCACGATTCTTAACGAACGAGCCCCAACAAGTGGGAGATGCAACCACATTTGATTGGTCGCAGTGTGCTTACTCGCAGACGCAGAAGGAAGATCGTCGTTTCTACTTGCAGTCTATCAAAGATATGGCGCCGGCAAGAGGAGAGTACGCATGCATTTATTCGGAGATCCTGGCGCGTGAGGACGAAGACGACAGATACTGGTGGTTCAGTGCAGCTAGTCGCCTTGACATGATGAGAGCACTAAAGACAAAGCCATAAGTCCAGTTAATCACATTTACTTGATTTAAATATGCCAGTTGATCCACTGCGACCTTGTTGGGCTATGGACTACTAACTAGGTACTTAGTTAATTTGACTTGGTTTGTGTGGAACGCTGATTGATGGAATAATAATCTTTCATTTGAGTTCCAATCTTACGAACACTACACTGTAAACCAGATATTGCCATACACTTAAAGCAACATACCTTGGAGGATAGCCTCGAAATGAATCGAATTTATTGGGCTTTTTCACGGGTTGGATCGTTGGAACTTCAACACTGTGAAGAGTAGAAGGTTTCTTCTAGTGCTATGCTATTTGGAGAGTGAAGAAATTCTTTATTTGCAGAGTGTTCATAGAGTGATTTTGTGACAGGTGGCAATATAACCCTCATAGGTTCCATACTTAGGTATATACCAATGTACGTACCTTTTCTTCTTCGTCTTCTTCGTCTTCTTCGTCTTCTTCGTCTTCTTCGTCTTCTTCGTCTTCTTCGACTTCTTCGTCTTTATTTATTTTCTTTATCTTTTTCTTTCGATATTATTTAAAATATATTTCATTATTATTCGCAGTGTTTTCATTGCTTATATATAATATCAGGTGCAGGTAGATTATAGATATATCTGGCATGCCTATTACCAACTGTCATAAATCACTCTATGAACACTCTGTAAATAGCACAGCTCTTCTTATATATGTGCCCGGTACTGGAGGTAACCTAGTTTGGTTGGCAACTCCTCGCGTAATATCACCATTCATTCAACACCATTTGATGGTAGTTCTGAGTAAAAAGGATATATGTAGCAATGTTACGATATGTGCATTAGAGATAACTAATTACAATATAGGATATGAGAGAGAAGACAGCAAGGTTAAGAGGAGAGTGAAGTGTGGAGAGAACCATAAATACTGCCTTGAAGACCTCCTAGGCTAATCATCAATATGCGCTTATCGAGGTTGTACCATCCACCTATGAGCTGTAAAAATCAAACGTCCATCTTTTTTGAGCTGGACTGGGTTGACATAAATCTTACAGCCGATTTGACTATTATAAAGATTGAAGATGCGGAAGATAATACATATGGAATTGTCCGTTGATATTCTCCGCATCTAACAGAATAGTCAGCATACGCCACTCGAGCGGGTTAGAAAAGGGCACAATTACATTTTCATACTGGGCTTGTGACATATAGAATGGAGTATTCACATGCCCTGGTGTGGTCTTGACTTCGATGTAGAACTTTGGGGTACGACCTTTCCAACTGTCTTGGAGAAGGCCTTTGTGTATAAGCGCTTCTGTTAGTATGCCGTCCTGGTCTTCATATTCGAGATCAGATTCTTCTTCATGTCCCATCCAGCTATCCATGACAGTGTAGTCGGGATAATCTTTTGCGTAGTCTCTAATACAACTCGTCCAGTTCTCATCCGTAAACCCCGAGAGTGGTGGGTTCAGCGTGGAGAGAAGCTCGAACACCTATAAGTTGCTTCGTTAAAAAGAATATTAGGTACGTACAAAGGTCCGTGGGGCGACTTACGAATAATTCGCCCGCTGCTCCGACTCGCTTGCGACGCTCAAGCTCATCCATTCTACCAAACAAATCGTTTTCATAAAATGTTTTTACGTTAGAAGTCGAGTGAGTTTCCAATGTATTCAAAGGGTTTGATAGGGAAAGGAGCCGACTTGTCCTAGCCGCATAAGCCACTTGTTGCAATAACGCGCTGTACTCATGGAGTTCTATTTGTTGGCTTCTGACATTACTCGTCTGATATATAATAGACGATGGATACTCTTGCAAAGATGGCGAGTGGTCTGTAGTTGAGCGAGTGTTAAGGGAGCTGCTAGATGTAGAACTTATTGCCAGTGTGCCTGATTCCGAATTTATGTTTGATGCAGGCGCAGATGAGATCAAGTCAATGCGATCATCTTGTCTAGGCTCAGGTACGGCTACGTCAAAGATCCCCTCGCTATCAAGATATTGATTGACGGCTGACAGCCTGGTGTTCAGAACAGTTTGAACGAGATTTACTACCATCGAATCGACATCCGCAGGAGTGTTTGTTGCAGGATCTGTCATCATCCAATGGGTAAGCTGTTTCGGAAGAACCGAACGATAAGAAATATATCGCAGCTCTTCATCTTGCGGGACATAGATTTCTAGTGAGCCGCTAGTGTCGTTGATGTGCACCTCGCCTTCATCAATCTCCTCCGTCATGGTGCGCCGCCCAACTGAGATAGTAAGAGTCGATATAATTTTTGGTACTTCCCAGGTAGATGAGTTGCATAGTAATTCGTAGAGTTGCAGAGGATCGTCCTGAGTTCTGGGGCTATTGAAATGGGCTCCAATGCTGGTAAATTGTTAGTTAGAGTTGAGTGACAACACTGCAGGAAATGGGTAGGAGTACCGACACAGCCCAAGAGCCTTTACTTTTACATCCTGTGAGGGATCTGATATCGGCGACTTGTTCCTTGAATCTAAGCTCGAGATTTCTTTGACCAATCGTGACAAGTAGCGATCTTCTAGATTCGCCCACTTCATAAATGGCCTTAGCTGACAAACTTCCTGGACGGTAAAGTCAAGTAATGCAATCATCATGAAAGATTGAATACAGCTTTTTTCGATCAGGAATGGCAAATTCCCTCCCAAACAGTCGTGTAAATGATTTACCTTCGAGCCGAAGAGGCAATATGGGAAGTTTCGAGAAGTCTGGCGGCTCTACCTCAAGTAGGGAGTTCAAACTCTTAATGAGATCTTTCACATGTTCTACATTGGCCTCGACCGCTTCTAGTTCGAGTAATTCGCTGTAGACAAGATTGGCGTCGAGCCTGCGTACACCGAGGGTTTTAACGAAAAATGTCTCGAACTCGGGGCCATATACGTTACTCAAGTTGACTCTTCCGTGAATCGGCGCAGAGGCCGCTGACCAAAAACACTGGGACGGGGTATACCACTTTTGATCCGCAAATAATAAGCCGTCTTTGTCGTCTTCAAAAGCACCTCTGTCAATGTATATGTTAGCTTTTCTTCGTTAAGTAATATGGAGAGAAATGGCCAGACTTGCTGTAAATGCTTGGCAGTATCGGCGTTCTTCGCCCACACCATCAGCTCCTTATATATAGCTGGAATAGCCTGGAAATCTTCTTTCGCTTTGAGATGTTTGAGTTCGTCAACCATGTGAGACCAGGAACATTTTGGGATCCCTAGGGTACCATGGAAAAACTTTGTCAGAATGCGCAAATCAATATCCGAGAACGCGGCGCGATATCTCGGAAGAATGAGGATCTTAGTCTTCATCTCTATTGGAGCATCGAGTAAACATTCGCTCGGGAAAACCCAGTCGACTTTCTTGTTTTCATAAGATGGTAAGAATAGATAACGGTCCAGCTCAAAGAAGTCTCTGAAGTGATAGTTAACCGGTTTGGCCTTATCACAGGATATAGGATACTTATTACGTACCGTATTTGAGCTCTTGTCGACCCTTGTGTCGCTGAATTTGAACCGACACATTCGGAATGTATTCGCGAATACAGGCGCGGTATACGAGAAGGGTCGGTTGGTTTGTCGTTGATAGCTATACAGTATAAAATCTCGAGATAAAAGTTAAGATCTATGTCAGTTCGAACTCCTAAACCTTTAAGAAAATCCCATTGCGCAATTTGGTCCAGGTCACCGATATCGAGAAACGGAAATATTTCACCGTAGCGCAAAAACTCGTCGCGCTTGGCTAGTAGAGCTGGCACCGGCAGGTATGCTTGCGACAGGGCTTGCATTTGGTCACCCTGACATGGCGCTTCCAGGTCCTTCAACATGTTTACTAACTCAGGTCCTACAGGTTTGCCATGATTGGCCCAGCTGAGTCTCAGGAGACTTAGAAGCTCTGAAGGGATATGTTCCGCGACGAATAGACATTCTTCAGATATCGACTCCAAATCGCTATCAAACAAGCGTGGGTATTCTCGGACACCGAGATATTTCAGCCAGTCTTTCCACTTCATATTGTGTTGACTTGGCCGTGCTATTATACTCTCATTCTTCTCTATATCTTCGTACTTCTCGTTTATGAAGTGAATTTCCGGCCACTGAGGAAATTTCTCAGCCTTGTTTAAGACTGAATGGAAGCTGTACGTGGCTGTACCTTTAAAGTAAAAAGTATGGCCATTCAAAGGATATAGCTTTCTGTCAGTGCCATATAGACTTAAGAAGAGATACTTCAGGTTCGAGCGTTGTCTTTCTTCATTGTGAGTGAGATAGAGGAACTTGACGTGAGAAAGCGAACTTTCTTCAAGATTCATGTTGTTGAAATTAGTCTGTGTGTATTTGAGATAAATCTTCTTGACTATTTCCTCTTCTGGGAGGTATTGGGCTCCCAAGTACGTGAACAGCTGTTTTCGTTCTCGTAGTCTCGTAGCGGCAGGGTCAATGAGACGGTAACCGAGGTCCGAAGGAATGCGATGATTGCTTGAAGTGGTCGCAAAATATACAGTGGTGTAAGGGGAGCTGACCCAATTACCATTGGTAAGTGGAACTAGGTTCATCTGACTCGTCCACCCTCTTTTATCACCACACTTATCCAATGATATCTTCAAACATCGGGCAGCACGTATGTGCCACTCGTCGTCAGTAATTGTACGCATTCGATATTTTGATGCCTTTCCATCTGTCCACTCGAGATCTCTGCATACCCTGAAAAGGAACCATTGTGGCTCCATATAACGCAAACCGTAGTCTCGTAAAATGTTTAGATCTATCTCTTGATATTTGGGTGAGAGATAACAAGCGTAGCCACCTGGGGTGTAGTGGTCTAATTGGGGGTCGGGGTAGGACTCGTCGTTTGCACTGAAGTCGTCAAACAGGGGCTCATTGTGTTGGTCACATTGGTCGGTTGTGAGTCTCCTGGCATTTGCTATTAGCTCTAAGTCAGGAGAGCAGCGCAAAAATAGTATCTGTTCGCGCGAAATGCGTTCTTTGATCTTGTGCACTAGCTTTTCCCAAAAATGGTCCCAAGGATAGCCCCCCAGCTTTGGCAGATATCTCATCCATTGATATCTTAACGTTGGGTGTTGGCAAAGCTGTCTCACGCCTTTTAGGAACGAGTCCGCCAACGCATCAAGCAAATGGAGATTTCGGGGTGAGTTTGCCATGATATCCTCACGATTAGCTTGAGTGACAAAGTCGCTATGGATTAGGAACTATATTCGAAGTTAGACTTCATCTTAATACTACTTAGATCGGCGTGCACTTACATTAAACCCAACCCGGCGAGTCGGTAGAAAGGCAAATACCTCCTGCGGCTCGACTATTGGTACTTCATCTTTTGATAAAGGAAATGCGAGGACAATTGGCGCAGTACTATATGCCATCGACCTTTCCTCCTGATCGGAATACTCCCTGTTCTCGTTTCGCGGTAAACTATGGGCTGTTGACTCTACCGTGTGATATTTCTGTTCTGCGCGTTCTGTGTGCCCATTCTCTGCGCAGATTCTCTTGAGCACTCGTAGGTGGTCGCCTTTGCACCGGTGGAATTCTAGTGTAGACGAGAATGTTTCAGTTCCGTCTCTATCGTAAACATGTATTTCGATCTGCCTTAGCCTTCTCAGGAATAAAAGCATTGCAGGATGTAATTCTTTCAACTGGCGCAAGATATCTTGTCGCCGTGCGTCTCTATTATCTTCGTCGTCATTGTCATGAAGGAACAATGTCATCCTCGTTGGTGCTAGTCGTTGGGTTGGCCAGAACCATTCTGGTACATATGTGCTGCGGAAAGGGTCACCCTTTCGATGTTGGAAGCTAAAGGACCAATCGCCTGACTGTATCTCAACTTTCCAGGCCACGTTAAAAACTGACTTGAATCCCATGCCCTTCTCGCCAATATGATGTTGGCCCCCCTTCTTAGTGCTCTTATTGAAGTTGCATATTGCTCGAACATTCTCCTCGGTGAACCCGTCCTCGTTGCATTCGACGACAAGCCGGTTTTCGTAGAGATGGAAGGACACGTACGGTACGGTTTTCGAAGAAACAGCACGGGAAAAGCAATTGTCGTCGGCATTTTGAAGGAGCTCGAAAATGAAACGGACATCCTTAGAATACAGTTTCTCAATGAGTCTTACGAAGTAGATTCGCGTTAGCCAAGTCCATATACTCATCAAAAAGAAATATCGTACGTTTTCATCATGGCGTTCTCTCTCTCATCCTTGACGGAAACATAGTTTCTAACTCGGCTTGCAACTTCTGGCTGCATTGTTCCATAATCCGTCTCCGGGATATGGCCGTGACTTTTGACAATCTCTTCTATAACGCGGTGCTTTTCCTTCTGCCCTGCGGTAACTTTGGTGGTAGACATGGTGTCCGAATGAGGCTAATATAGATAAAACTAGATATATATATCAAAACGACACTATTCACTATTATAAGCTGTGGAATACTAAGACGTAGATAAAGTGAATGAAGAGCTAGGGACGTTTAGTCACGCGCTATGGTAGTGGTTTGACAGCCACCCGGATCCCACGGCTGCCTGGAATAATATTATGTCATATACCATGCCCCCATGTCTAACGCCGCAGTCCTGCCCCCACGATATTCGCCACCTCAGGAGCGATAAGATAAGAATTATAAAGCTCGGGTCGTCACGTGATATCCCATAACGAAGTGAGTTATCATTAGAGACGAAGCTGTTTGCAAGGCTTAGAATCAAACAATACGAAGATACCCTTAGAATGATTGATAAATGATTCATGCTCTCTGGCATATAGGCTCTTAGGCCACCCGAAAATACACTTACTGTCCATTTATTGGCAGTAAAAACCAAGTGTATTTCTTTTCGGTTTTTGTTGTAAGATCTGACATAATCCAAGGCACAAGACGCTTCGGAAGCATCAAAGATAAATTAGCTATTTGTCATACGGAGCGGAATTTATTTAGTATCGTTAATGTATGTGTCGCCTCTGTCGACCGTTCCTTTACCGAGGTGACGCTAAACATGACGAAATGAGCCGATTGGACTTTATGTATCCAGAAGGTGCGTAACGCGTAAAGTGAATCATAACGGGCTTCGCCGCTCCGTTAAATTTTGCGACTCTTAAAATGCTCTACCATTATATTAACTACTTTATTAGTTAAAGAAACGTGTACTGTACGTAATAGTAGGTTGCACTGGTATAGCCCATAAGCATTTCTACCAATGTCTTGCGACGTGCCTACTTAGGCGAAGGGCCTGTAGTGGTGTAATTCACATCTCTACCTGACTTTGCTCAAAGTGACGTTATACTATCTGATGCCAACAGAGGCGGACTTATGCTAAGCCTTTGCCTCTAGGCCTTATGAAACTATACCCTAAAGATGGTATCGAGTACCAAAGATTCTATTGAGAATAGGCGCCCCATAAACTCAATGGAGAGAAGCTGTCAATATTAGCCCGCGATGAAAATGAGTAATATCTCATCTACTCACAGCGATTACACCTCCAATGTTCGTAGTAACCTGGATCGAATAACAGTCTTCGGCGCTAAAAGCGACGGTAGCTATAAGGCGCGTATGGATGACCTGGTCATCCGTCTCATTCAACGACGACGCAGCCGTTGGTCAAAAATGGACAAGAGCCGCCTATAGAGGATGAGAAGGACTTGAGATGGATACCTAAGGTATACACTAAATTGAACTAACTCGAGTTGACTGGATAGTAGGTTGGGTAGTTTAGATTTCAATAGACCATTGATTTATAAAGCTAGCTGCTGTAAGAAATGTTCACTGGCCGGATAAGTGACCACAGGGAAACTAAACTATTTTATCCATCTCTTTCACTTCCAGTTGCCAGTTGTCGAGTGGCCACTGAGATGACATCCTAGGCTCGTTGTGACCCCCCTGGTTCTTTCTTTTACTTCAATTGCTTTGGGCTAGAGTTCAATCCATAACTTGACCTGCTACGGCGAGCTATCGAACTGTAGGCACTGGATGTCTCAGCAGGCAATCCCATCTTCCTATCCACTCCCTGAAATGAGATGACTGATTTGAGATAGATTAAGAGCAGCCCACGTCGAAGTCTCCGGGGTTCCCGTCGATGTCGCAATAAGCGCTGGCAACCGAGGAGCCACAGTCGGTACAGCTACCTTCGCAGCAAGCGGAGGTGGGCTCCATACATTCGTATGAGCAGTATGATTGGTAGTACTCGCAGATCTCTGTTTAGGGAAGTTAGGAGAGGGTCTTGGAGACGGGAGACGGCAAACACTAGCTATGTTCTAGACGAAAGGAATTGCAAGACACTCCATAATGCCAAGGAACTATTCCCCAGGAGTCATTCTATGTAGTAGGGCATAAGGTTTAACATACCAGCGCAGACTTGGTCACCGGAGCAGTCGTCACGAGTGCTGCATGCCGCCGCATAGGAGCTAAACGACAGCAAAGTGATAGAGGCGAGGATGTTGAAACGCATTTTGGAGGGTGGTTTGAAGATATCTTACAGACCTCAACTGCTGGTTGACTGAAATGGTTCACGGTAACACTGAAAGGTGAATGACTTGGTCGAATACCTACCCCTCGATTTTCTTGTGGGAGAATGAGATCCTTATATACTTCACTACTATACACTAGACAACACAAATACTCAGCTAAAGCATCTCGGCCTCGGAAATAATAACTATCCACACATAGAAGTTTATTAGCTTGTTAGTATGACCCGGTAAGCAGGCTCGTATAACCACTTACAAGCTATGAAAGCCTACTACATGACTCCCTTAACTTATAGGATGTTACCATTCAAATTGGGTATTACAATATTCAAAAACCACAGAGACTCATAGCTAGCAACAACGCTCCAAGGTCGGCCAGTAATATGTATCCACATTAGTTAGGATTATGGGTAAGACGCGGCATTACAAGAGCTGAGCTTACATCTTACTGCAGATCGCACGCATCTTCGGCAGGGCTTACGCGGTAGATGATGGGGCTCAACAGCCCATACAGACACTGAAGCCCATCTTATGAGACTTGTACAGGCATTTGAGCCAATTATAATAGGCGAATATGAAGCCTCGCTTTTGTGGATCTCAGCAGTTCCCCTATACGAACCAACGTATGACAAGGTCTCGATTTTCTGTTTGTGATTTAGTCATGAAGATCAAAGTAGACCTTTTTAAAGGATGAGTTACAAATCGAGGGATACGAGTGTACGTTTCTCCGCAGTGTAAAAGCTTGCCAATAGAACGGCAGTACGCCTCCCACATAAAGTAGCCGAACGGTCTGTGAGACTTTAGCTTCTGCCGAAGCCGACATATCGTATTATTCCCACTTCCGTTAATTGTTACGTTACTCTCGCGTCTTATCCTATAGGAGTCTACCATGCGTTCAGAGAGTATGCAATACTCAAATACCATATGCCGAGAATAGGTACATGTATATTGGCGCCGCAGATGAAGAGGATGGGCCTCCTAGATTTATCGTCGTGTGCGACGAAAATGGTGACATAAAATGAGCAAATTCCTAATACTAATAACATCCTTGAGGGCCAGTGACCTAGGGATCAGTCTCAGTGAAATTGAAGGCGCTTCTAATTGCTTCCAAGTTTTGCACGTTCTAAACATATAATTAAGGCAAAAAAAATGGATTTTGTGAGCGGATAATACGTCGACCTTATTGCCGGTCTCATCATTAGAAGCGTAACTGATATAGGTAGGTACCTATATCAGTGACGCTGATTGAGTGCTCTAAGAAATTAGTAACAGAGAGTATCAAACTCAGAGTCTTAAATTAGGTCTCTAACGTTGTTGTCAAGCTCTGGCCCAATTTAGCTGGAATGCGATGCATTCAGGGGTTCAGGGGGTTCGGCCCCCAACTATTAGACCCGCTTTAACCCGCCACACGGAGGATTCTTTAGTGCTGAAGGTCGCTACAATTACAGCGCACCTACCCTTGTAATCAGACTAGTGTTAGAGCCGTTATGAAGCAATTTATGTTGAACCCTCGATAGATATTGCCGGCTAGGGCACTGTGGTGGCAGTTGAGTGTGCTATTAAGAGGCGAACACGAACACATAAGAAATTGAAAAAAAAAACCCCCCTTCAGGTAGGTAGTTGAGACAGGTAGGCACATAGGGCAAGACTCTTGAGATCTGAAAATATGCTCGCTGGGCTTTAGCGGGGCAAGGGACGCTATAATTATAGTGATTTTTAGCATTAAGGTCCCTGTAATCAAATTACTGCGCAGTGGATCTTGAAACCCCCTGATGAAATCAAAGAAGCCTAACAAATTCTATCATTCTGTAATCGCGCAAACTCCTTACATATCAATGCTCTCGGGTGCACTCTGTTCCTCGTTACCTTTCGCTAGCTTGTGCTCGGAATCAAGCTTCTTGTCCATCGAATGGTGCTTGATGAAGAAGCTCAGGATAAAGCAGAAAGCGGAGATTGCTAGTAGGAGATAGAAGACTCCGCGGAAGCCTTCCATGTAAGCTGAGATGATTGCCAACTTCGGTGCACCGTCTGCCATTGCCGTCAACGTTGCAACAAAAGCCTGTGCATCAACCGCTATCTCCGCAGCGCTGGGAACATTTCTGTCCTGTAGGGCTCGCAAGAAGACGTTCTCAAACACCGCCGTCCCAACGGCAACTCCGAGACACTGGCCGAAGACCCTCATGAACATGAACATCGTGACGGCGTAGGCGGCGTCTTTGGTCTTGGTCACAATTTGGCTGGAGACGTTCAAGGCACTAAGAAGCATTCCTTGGCCTATTGATGAAACGAGGAGAATGAATACCGTACCGACTAAGGGTCTTGACTCGTTTAGTAAGAGCAAAAGCCCGTTGCCAAGGGTGGCTATCGCGAAGCCCCCTCTAATAGCCCATAGGAACTGCCCACGGCGAGTGATCGTGATTCCAGTGGCCATCCCGGCAGGAAACATGAGAATATTAACCGCCATGATGATGACTCCACTGATCGTGGGTGAGGTGGCCCTGACAGATTCATAGTAGAACATGATGTAGTACAGGTGAGAGAACAGCTGTCGTGCGGTCAGCGCCAGATCCATACTAGTTATTGAACGTGGGTGTGGCCTGCTTACCAGATACCCATGCACAAGAGTGCAGAAAAAAATGATAGCAGCTGAGATGCTGCCAAAGACTGATAGGCGTAGGAAGGGAATCGTTGCCACCATCTTTTCGTACAGGAGTGAAACGATGACAGCGAGCCCACCAAGCAGAATTGGGAGCCAGGATTGATAGGCAGACCAGGGAAATTGAATGCCGCCCCATGTAAGGCCGATGAGAAAGCTTGAGGTGCCACCCACAAACAAAACACTCCCTATCCAATCAATCCGAAGCAGTTTTTCCGTTATCGTGCGCTGGTGAGGCGACTTCAGCTTGACTGTGAAAGGAATGATGAAAAGGCCAAGAGCACAGAAGGGGAAGTTGATGTAGAAGAGCCACTGCACCCAGCTGTTAGAAGAGCTTCAGAGGACCCCAGCAATAAATGGGTAAAGCAAGACGTACCCTCCATGTTGTATGTTCGGTTATGACACCGCCAAAGACCGGCCCAAGAGCGGCACCAAGTCCCCATGCTAATACGGTGAAGTTTCCGTACTTGGGTCTCTGCCGAAGTGGGATAATGTCCGATACGATGACATACGACATAGTCTGTATACCACCTGCTCCGACACCCTGGATGGTCCTGCCAGCAAGTAGTGTTTCGATGTTATTAGCAACGCAGCAGATGATCGTCCCTACTGTGAACAATATGACGGATGATAGGAGAAGCTGGCGGCGACCTAGGATGTCGGAAACTGCCCCAATGAATGGGACGAAGCTTGCATTGGCGAGTAGAAAGGAAGTTCCAGCCCAGAATGTTGCGATGGAGGTCGCGTTGAGAGCTCTCGCTAAGGTCTAGAAGTGGTGAGTTACCGCGAAGCGTAGGATGCGGGCTCTGTATGTACTAACGGGAAGTGCGGGAACGAGGATCATGGCATCGACCTAGTGTGTAATTAGCAGGTTAGTCCATTGTAGAGGCATGTTGTGAATGAAATAAAAGCGCCATACCGCTATGATAAATGAAATGATCGATAATGTAGTCAGAATCGTCAACTCTGGCTTTCCAGCCTTCCACTGCTCCTCGTCGGAGTGTTGAGCAGTCTTCACAGTACCTGAGTCACCATCGGATAAGCCTAGCTGCTTGTCTTCAATTTGCTTAAGTTCCATCGTGGGCTGCTCAGGGTTAGAATGAGACCCCATCGTTGAGTACGAGTAGTTGAGGGATATAGAATAGAATCGAGAGGTCTCAGGGCGAACATGCGCGATGAAGTCGTACAGACAAGAAATATCAAGTCAATAGTTAAAAAAGTGCTTAGCTGATGTATCAGCTACGCTACCTAACAACTTCTGGTCTCATAATCAATTCTGCTCACGCCGATCTCGTACTCGATTCGATATTTTGGTCATGCAGTTGGCTCTGGCTGGGCTCCAATCCTACCAAGAAATTGAAACTGTTGGAAGGGGAGAGAAACACGAGGGCTGTGCAGGTATAGTGAATGCAGCCATATTGAGACACCGTTTCGTTCCGCGTTCCGCAGTTAGGCCAATGGAGATCGACATGTGCTGTGAAGTATCTTGTTACGTGTAACCACCCGAGCCGCCGACTCGCAATAGGGGGTATCGGTGGGAATGGCAAAGGATAGGAGCTTCGGTCGGGTTATGAGAGGCTGGCTCTGAGCAAATAGGCCACCAATCAAGTTGTACATTTTGTAGGCATCTGTAGGGTTACATCTGTTGGCTGTATTGTGCATTTTATGAGACGGCTGTTGGTGTAGAGTTGGGCTAAAGAGCCACTCCCATCGCGCATCACAGTGTATCTTCTTTCCCCAAGTTCCTCAAGTCTATTAATAGCTAAATATGTTCCTGGTGTAAGTCAAAACATATGCTCTACTCTCCTCCGCGGCCACTGCCCTCCATCGACTGCGCGTCAAGATCGAGATCTTGTCTTTACAAGGTGGTGGTGGTTGGGGCGCCCCACATGAAATAATAGGGGGCCATGCTACGCCCCTCAGCCGCATCGACCTCGTCGGTTGCGCTGAGCTACGCGGGACTTCCAGGTATTAGTCTATCGGAGTAAGGGTTTATTGATCACTGCCTGCTGAGGAGCCTATCCCGAAGATAGGTTGGGAGATGTGCTTCTGAGATACAGAACGCGCGTTCTGTAATAGAAAATTATTTGTACTACCTAAAGAAGACTAGCGCAACCACTTCATATCATCACGACTCTTTCCATGAGCTATGCTAGAGTGTTCATAGAATGATTTGTAACAGCTGGCAACACGCATGGCGGGTATATCTACCTTCACCCAATATTGTACATACCTAAGCGACGAAGACGCTGCGATTAATCAGATTTCAAATAATAGTTGAAGAAGAAGATAAAGATGATGAAGATCAAAAGGATGATGAATAGGATAGAAAGATATATACACAGGTATGTAGGTAGGTACCTTAGGTACCTAGGTAGGTATAGAACCTATGGGGTTATATTGCCACCTGTCACAAAATCACACCATGAACACTCTGCAAATGTGGAATTTCTTCACTCTGTAAATAGCATAGTACTTTCCATTAGCAGATTAGTTCTACTACAGTCTATGCTCCTCCTCTCCTCTACTGTTAGTCCATGGATAGCGAGTGCATCTATCCGAGTGCGTATGACTATACTCGTATGTCTCTGTAATAACGATATCAGTGGTGCAAATGATTCCGTATTGCTGATCTGTCGGCCTCGGAGAAGTAATCACAGGAAGAGGAATCGATTGATCGTCAATTTGTTCGTATTCTCTAGACTTTGGAGATCCGACTATTGAGCGTGGTCGACTAGTTGGCTTTGTCTGTTTTCGTCCAGGAGCAAGCCATGGCTGCAGTCCGCGGAACCATATTGACGGCTCCATACCACGTAATGCCTTCGGAGTGGTGGGTACGGCAAAGACCAAGATACCGCAAGTTAGCTCGGCGACGCCCCAAAGAGCTATCTTGGAGTAGTGATATGTCATATCGTCAGATTTAATCCATCCAACAACAGATTGAAGTAGGAATACTGCAGCAGCGCAAGCCCTGAGTTTCATGTTAGCACCGGATATCGATTTAAAGGGGTAAAGTCGGACCCACGCAATACCAACAGCAAATAGCATAGACAGCCCTATCTTCTGGGCTTTTGACATTTGCAACGTCCAAATAACTCTCTGTGGTAATAACAAGATTATAACGTCGAGAAGGAAGTTTATGATGGCCACAATGAGATTGATTACTTTCAGATTAACGCATGTACCTGGAACAGTTTTATCCCAAATACGCCGAAAGGGGAAGCAAGCCAAGAAGAGAGCGACAATGGTCGAGAGGTAGAAGAAAACAGCAAAAGCTAGCAAGATCTTGCAGCTTCGTGAGAAATTCGACTTTGCGGTACGAGCGGGTGCGAAAATGCGAAGCCATTCAATCAATATTGAAGCCTTAACTAGGAGAATGGCCGTCACCCAAAATACCATACCCTCAAAAATAAGCTGAGCTCATGTTAGAATCATTGTATTTGCATCCAAGGAGATCGACTAACTTGGAGATATTCCGCCATATCCCTACCGCGCATGTCCCATTGATGGACAAAGACTCCAGTAGCATCAGTTATTCGGCGAATCATGCCTACTACGACGAGTAGAGTAAATAACTGCAGCTTAGCATTAATGAAGGCAACGGACCACTAGTGTTATAAAGTGGGTGGACGAGGTGTGCGTACGTATCCTAGAATCATAAGATCTAATATCTCATAGTTAGCATAACGGACATAGATAGTTTGACGGCAACACTCACAATCGCCTATATGTATGTGCTTCAACTCAGATATCTTAACGTATATTCGAATGAATAAGAATGCCGAGGAGAAAACCAAGCATATGACCAGACTAGCGAGCTCTACCGCGTTTTCGTTTGCAGGCGTGTCAAAATTGGGATCAACCCCTTCAGGGGGTGGCAAGGCGGGTCCATCGAGTGCTTGTTTCAGCATTTCCGGTGAAAGACCAGAAAAGTCAAGGTCAGACATCTTGTAAAGCTAAGGCAATGTAAAAAACGAATGAGTGACTTTTAGGTGGATTATATTGAAGTGCCATTGAATAGAATACAGAATTATACCTTCTCATGATAATTGTTAGACCGCACTATCTTGATACCCAGCAGCTACGTCCCCTCCACATATATGACAGAACATGGAGAGATGGCTAGGATTAAACCCTCTCCATGTTCCCAACATCCGCATCGTTTACATGGTGTGGTTGAAAAAGCTTCGCATTGGCCGATGAGCTCAGTTCATACCTATGAGCTACATGCAAGTATGACCCGGATCGTATGCCACCTGATCCTGTTAGTAGCAGACTAACCCAGGGCCTCGTTATTTTACTATATACTTTGAAGTTAAGTGACCTCACTACCTGTATGCCGATCGTAAAGCAGGTACCTAGGTATCTATCTACATGATGCTTATAAACAATATCTTATACCCTTATCTAAGTATAATACTTCATACTAAACGCGTTAAGTACTCTTGGGTACTTGCTTTCGGACTGGCTGGATGTACTTCCTAACTGTTTACAGGGTACTAACATGAAGCGCCTCTGGCTGGCAGTTGGCAACTGCTTGTAAGTCACTATCCAGTTCTTTTTTTACGCCCCATCGTACTGCTAGAATTTTATGGGTGAGATCTGCAGTAGAGTTATAGCTGCTCAGATGACGTCGGGGTACACTGCTCTAGGTATACCCAAAAAGTAGTTAGAGGACCTGTGATTATTAGTTGAACCCAGAAATGTGCTTTGCACTATACCTAGGTACCTACTTTCATATAAACCTGCCATTGGCACTCATCTCTCAATAGGTAGAGGTAGACTATCAGTTGTGAGTAAACTAACAGGTATGCGGCTAAAAATAGAAAGGCAGAGTATGCCAGAGGTAGGTACTGGCCCGAGAAACAAGGCTCCGGATGTCTTGCGATCCCTGTTACACATTGGATGGTTACATCCAAGAACCAACATCTTCCACGTTGCAACTCGGCCTAATTCATACTGGCGGTTGGTGATTGTTGAACCGTGTTGGTGAACTGTCCTGCATCTTCACACCATCGCTAACGCTTCTGATGACCCAACGCGAACTTTTTTATTGAGTTGAGCGCGTATCAAAGGACACTTGCAAATGTAGGATGATACTGTCATAAAAGGTCTGCTCGCCGTTGCAATTGTAATCTGCATCATAGACCAGATATAACATGGTTCAAGAGATGTGATAATGCACAGAGCTTCATACCGACCTAACAGAATCCACTCAGGTATGGAATCCTATTGACTTGACATCCACCAACTGCATAAAGCTTCTTTAATGAGGTAGTCGGGGACCTATGTAGTTTGAAGCTAACTACTATTCCCTAGTACACTTATTATACCAAGACATCGACATTTGACGTGTTTTTGTGTTTATGCGATTTGTACTATCCGCATAGCTGTCGACATCCTACTCGTTCTGTCCTTTCTTGATGAACAGACCAGCTAGCAATAACCTTTCAGAGCCTGAACCCAACATGCAAGATGATCCCCAGTCCCGAGTGAAAGGGTATCTCCCTGTTGGTACGCCAATCACCAATTGCACACACACTCACAACGGCCAACAATATGGGGGTCTTGTGGCAATCTGCGGCATGGCTGTTCGGCTCCCTGGTGGGATTACTACTTGCAACCAATTTTGGAACATGCTAGTGAACAAGCAAGATGCTGGCCGACAAGTCCCAAAAGATAGGTACAATGTAGATGGGTTCTACAGCGACAATGGAGTTAGCGGTAGTATCAACACGACTAGGGGCTACTTCCTAGACAGCCTCGACTTGGCACATTTTGACCCATCCTCTTTCTCCATGGCCAGGACCGAAGTTGAAAAGCTGGATCCACAGCAGCGTCTTCTTCTGGAACTCACGAGGTATGTATTCTCAAATCAGCTTCACTACTGCATACTAAATCTAGTATAGAGAATGCCTCGAAAGTGCGGGCGAGACAGGCTGGCAGGGCAAAGATATTGGCTGTTACATCGGCGTCTTCGGTGAGGATTGGCTCGACATACAGACAAGGGATGTTCAAGAGTCCGGTACCTACGGTTTGACAGGGTATCAAGACTTTCTGCTGGCCAATAGAGTATCGTATGAATACGACTTTAAAGGACCCAGGTATGTTACCCATACTTCTCATGACTAAGTTCAAGCCATTAATCGTAGTACAGCATTACGGTCAAGACAGCATGTTCATCTTCTCTTACATGTTTGGATATGGCCGTCAAGGCTGTGCAGTCTGGCGATATCACATCGGCCATCGTCGGTGGGTCTAACTTGATCATGAACCCAAGAAGTAAGTATTCGTCATGACCTACTGTTCATATGAGGCCCGTCCAGCTCAATCTTCCCAGTGACACAAGCCTTGACGGAACAAGGAGTACTAAGTCCTAATGGCTCTTGCCGGACATTCGATGCCGACGCGGATGGATATGTCCGGGCAGAGGCAGTGAACATGATATACATCAAAAGACTTGATGATGCCTTGCGAGACAAGAATCCAATCCGCGCCGTCATACGATCTACGGCCTGCAACTTCGATGGGAAAACACCAGGTATTTCGCAGCCTAGTGCAGAAAGTCAGGAAAGATTAATTAGGTCATGCTATCGAGCAGCTGGCCTGGACGCCGCCCAGACAGCATTCATAGAGTGCCATGGAACTGGAACAAAGACAGGAGATCCTATAGAGACCACTGCTGTTGCCAATGTATTTGGAGAGAAGGGCGTGTACATCGGTTCAGTTAAAGTATCACATCCCGTCTCTCACTCTTTAATACTTGCTGATTCCCTCACAGCCAAATATTGGTCATTCTGAGGGCGCCTCGGGGCTAAGTTCAGTCATCAAAGCAGTTCTTGCTTTAGAGCACCAGACAATTCCCCCGAATATCAAGTTTTCCAAGCCGAACCCCAAGAGTCAGTGATATCCATCTTGTTGAACTCGTCGAGGCTTACATGATTCTTAGTACCCTTCGAACATGGTCAGCTTCGTGTACCTGTTGATCCGATAGCCTGGCCGATGGATCTTAAGGAGAGAGTTAGTATCAATAGCTTCGGGGTCGGCGGTTCTAATGCTCGTAAGTCCCCCCTTCGCGTACTTCATATTGCATTATAAACGGCGTCCGCCACTTCTCTTTTAAGACAGCTACTATACGACATATTAAACAGGAAGCTAATGTAACCAATGTACTTACTCAGACGTTATCCTCGACTCGGCAGAATCACTAGGTGTTGCTAGTGTTCAGACCGGTCCATCTACATCCTCGCAGCAAGCCCCGCGGTTACTGGTTTTCACCGACAGCAATGCTAATTCCGTTCAGAGAGGAACTGGCAACTACCTAGAGTACTTGAAGGACCATCCTGAAGCGTTAAAGGACGTATCCCATACCTTAGGTGCTTGTCGTGAACATCTTTCTTACCGTTCTTTTGCGGTAGCGGACCTTATCATACCTACGTCCTTCTCGGCACCCACTAAGGTCCCGAAGTTGCCACCAGATGTTATTTTCGTATTTACAGGGCAAGGAGCCCAATGGGCCACAATGGGTGCTCGCTTGATGGTAGACTTCCCTACAGTGTCATCCGACCTGCAGAGAATGGAGGAATATCTCGCTGGTCTTCCCGAGCCCCCAAGATGGAAGATTCGCGGTGAGTGAACTTGTAAACCCTAACTCTTCAAGCTTGTGGGCCTGACTAACCTTCTCGCTTGTAGAAGAACTTTCCAAGGGGAAAGATACGAGTCGTATTGATCAGGCAGAATTCGCCCAGCCCCTTTGTACCGTGATCCAAATAGCTCTCGTCAATCTTCTACGGCAATGGGGCGTCTTACCTAGCGCTGTTATTGGCCACTCAAGTGGAGAGATTGCAGCAGCGTACGCATGCGGCGCTCTTACTATGAGAGAAGCACTTACCGTAGCATATCTGAGGGGATTTGCTGTTCGAAGAGAGAAGTTACCAGGTACGATGGCGGCCATCGGACTTAGCAGAGAGGGCGTTTTCCCCTATCTAGTGGAAGGCGTCACAATCGCGTGCGAAAATAGCCCAGAAAGCGTCACATTATCGGGAGGGAAACAAGAGATTGACGAAACTCTTACTCGAATCAAACACGATGTCCCGGATACATTCACAAGATACCTTCGTGTAGAAAGTGCTTACCACTCAGGTTAGTCACGTTTCCACATACTTGACGTCTTCCATAGTACTAATCTAACCGGTATAGACCATATGAAGAAGGCAGGAAAGCTATATGAAGAGCTGCTTTTAGCTCACCTGGTCTCCAAAGAACCAGTCATTCCATTCGTCTCTACTGTTACAGGAGGGTGGATTAATCAAGGATTGGATGCTTCTTATTGGAGATCTAATCTAGAATTGCCTGTTCTTTTTCATACAGCGATGGGGAAAATGTTAGCAACGAAGACCTCAAGGGCTTTACTTTTAGAGTTAGGACCTCATTCTGCCTTGGGAACACCTATCCGCCAAATCTCGAAGGCAATACAATCAGATGTGACCTACCTCCCAACACTAATACGCAACGAAAACGATACGATCAGCATCCTTCGAACGGGCGGCCAGCTATTCTTGAAGGGCGTTCAGCTCAACTTTGGAGCAATGAACCCTGGTGGGAAAGTTCTAACTGATCTTCCTTCTCACCCCTGGCAATACGACGAGAAGTACTGGCATGAAAGCCGTGTCTCTAGAGAGTGGAGACTACGCAAAGCCCCACGACATGAACTCTTAGGACTACAATCCTCTGAGTCAACAGATTTCGAACCGGTCTGGAGGAATGTCTTGCGGCTATCTGATGTCCCATGGTGCCGCGATCACGTCATTGCCCGTGATGTTGTCTTTCCAGCTGCAGGGTATATCACAATGGCCGGCGAGGCCATCAGACAAATTTCAGGGGCTAGCGATTATAGCGTGAGGAATCTCTCAATTACCACCGCCATGATTTTACAAGAATCCAACGAGATGATATTCTCAATGCGACCAGTTCGCCTAACGACAAGTTTAGACTCGACGTGGTTTGAATTCACCATTTCCTCATACAACGGAACCTCCTGGACAAAGCACTGTACTGGCCAAGTCAAAGGTGGTAAAACCGGTCTAAATGGGTTCCGGGACATCGTTCCACTGCCTAGGAAGGTCAAAATCGGGCATTGGTACGCGTCTTTGAGGAAGATCGGCATGGACTACGGGCCATATTTTCAAGGGCTTAAGGAAATCTCAGCGCACCCGCTTCAAAATCTAGCCGTCGCTCGTGTTGCTGATACCGTTCATGACGATAGAGCCTCCAGTCGTTTTCATCCAACCATGATAGATTCATGTCTACAGATGTTCTTAGCTGCGGCCTCTAGAGGACAGTCGAGACACTTCAGCAAGTTGACTGTCGTGCCAACAAGTTTTGATGAGATATATGTTAAAGCGCCTTCCGGAGATGTCGCTATCGAGGTAGATGCCGACGTCAACACGAAAGGAGCTATCAACGGAACCTGTGTTGGAGTTTCAGCTGGTGAACTCGTTTTACAGCTCAAGAACGTGAAGCTATCACCTTTAAGGGGCAACAACTCCGACCGCGGGAAAGACCCACATGCCGCTGTGCATCTGGTGTGGAAACCGGATACTGATCTAATGCACAGTGACCAGCTGAATAGCCCTAGGATGACTAATAGCGGCGTTGTTTCTCTTCTCTCTAGAGACCCAACCAGCGCAGTTGCGACTTCCGTATACTTAGGCCTTTCAAACCGGGGTTTCCTGGTTGAGTTTGTGGATTTCGAGAGTGAAATCAAGCAGGACGTGATTTCGATGCTGGACCTAGAAGGTTCTCCATTCCTTGAAGATATCTCTGCAGATGACTATGAACTCTTCAGAGACTTTGTCATGAGGCTGAATCCGTTCGGTCTTCTTTGGATCACAAAGCCATGTCAAATCCAGTGCCGCCAACCGCAATACGCGCAAATCCTCGGCCTAGCGCGCACATTACGCCATGAACTATCAGCAGACATTGCGACACTTGAGATCGGTGATGAATCAGCGAGTGAAGGCTCTCTGACAGCCATCTGTAATGTCTACGAGAAGTTCAAGGCACGGCCACAAACCAAAAACGGGGATATGGACCCTGATTACGAATACGCTCTTTTCCAAGGTGTCGTGCACATTCCCCGGTTCCATTGGATCTCTGTTGGAGATATGCTTTCTGGGCCCAGTAACAGCGGTGGTGGATATTGCAAGCAGCTGGAGATTGGAAAGGAGGGAACTCTGAAAGGTCTTCGATGGGTAAGCAAGCCCTTGGCTAGTCTAGAGGGCAAGGATGTTCGCGTAGAGGTCCGAGCCATAGGAATGAACTTCAAGGTATGTGCTCTCCGATCTTGAATGTCTTGGCACGATTTGCTGACGATATAGGATGTCTTGATTGCTATGGGAGTGGTCGAGGGACACAAAGCTGAAGGCAATGGTCTTGGCTACGAGTGCTCAGGGGTAATCAAAGAAGTGGGCCCTTCCGTTTCTGACTTGAATGTCGGGGATCGAGTATTGGTGGGAGAGCTGAACACGTACACGACAATTCTGAAGACTACGTCAGATCACTGCATCAAGATCCCCGATGATCTCACTTTCGAAGAAGCTGCCACAATGCCATGTGTGTACGGGACAGTTATCTACAGTTTGCTAGAACTTGGAAAACTACAGAAAGACCAGGTATGTATAAATGCTCCATTAACACCCACCATCTAACACGGCTCCAGACCATTTTGATACATTCAGCTTGTGGAGGTATTGGAATAGCAGCGATACACATTTCACGAATGATTGGTGCCCAGATCTACGCCACAGTAGGCAACGAGGAGAAAATTGAGCATCTGGTAAAGAGTTTTGGAATACCGAGAGAACATATCTTCAACTCGAGAGATGCAAGCTTCTTGTCGGGAATAATGGAGTTAACGGGCGGAAGAGGAGTTGACATCGTGCTCAATTCCCTCTCTGGAGATCTCCTACACACGTCGGTGAGTTCCCCCTAAAAATTGACACTGCATTGGGAGTGGAGTGCTAACCCTAAAGCTAGTGGAGGTGTGTGGCAGAGTTTGGGAGTATGATTGAGCTTGGAAAACGTGATATCATCGGCCACGGTCAACTCGCCATGGATATGTTCCAAGAGAACAGATCATTCCACAGTGTTGACCTAGGTAAGATATACTTTGCTCGGCCTGCTATGGTAAAGCGGTAAGGTTATCGTAAAGGGAACCGCTACTCCACATGCTGACAGGCACATAGGATCTTACAAAAGAGCATGGAGCTTTATACCCAAGGAGCTATACAGCCAATAAGGCCAACTATATGCCTTGAAGCAGACCAACTTGAGGATGCCCTCCGGCTTATGCAGAAAGGTCAGCATATTGGGAAGTTCGTCATTCGAATGCCCCAAGACTCGTCTCTTTTACCCTACTCGAATGTTCGGGGCTCTTTCTCCGTGCGGCAAGATGCCTCATATCTTCTCATAGGCGGTTTTGGCGGTCTTGGCCGCTCGGTGTTGAGTTGGCTGGCAGAGAATGGAGCTAGAAATCTCGTGGTATTATCACGAAGCACCGGTAACTCTCCCGAAACGGACTCTTTAGTGCAGGAGCTTGCTTCTATCGGTTGCGGCGTTCAGATAGTGACAGGCAGCGTAGCCAAGCTGGAAGATGTGCGCCGTGCTTCGAAAGAGGCACGATTGCCCATTAGAGGCGTAATTCAAATGGCGATGGTGTTAAAGGTAATTACACACAAGCTTGTTTGATCGTTCCTGTAGGATGCTAACTTGCATGCGATAATAGGATGCAGCATTTGAGCAAATGTCATACGAAGACTGGCAAGCCGCCATATCGCCAAAGGTTTCGGGAACCTGGAACTTGCATACAGCACTCTTAGATCAAGAGCTAGATTTCTTCGTGCTTTTCAGTTCCATCTCCGGCATCGTTGGAAATCTAGGACAGGCGAACTACGCCTCTGCCAACACTTTCTTGGACGCATTCGTTCAGTTCAGGCACAGAAACGGCCTACCGGCTTCGGTGCTTGATATTGGTGCTATGGATGAAGTCGGCTATGTTAGCCAAAACCAGTCTGTCATGGAGCATATGAAAGCAAAGGCCACATATCTGCTGAAAGAGCAGGACTTACTCGATGCCCTTGAACTGGCTATCAAGCGTTCCCGACCACCAACAGGTTATGCCTCAGATAATGACGAGTATTCGAACGAATCCCAGGTGGGCCTGGGCTTCAGGATGACGCAGCCAATCTCCTCGCCGTCGAATCGATCTGTCTGGAAGCGAGATGTTCGCATGAGCTTGTACCGCAGCTTGGAAGCTGACCTGAATGAAGATAACCCCAGCACGAATGCCAAGCCCGGTGATATGGGTCATGAAGATGCCCTTAGAGATCTTCTGGCGGCTGCTCAGAATAGTCCTCAAGTCTTACTCGAGGACTCCTCGCTGAAAACAATAGCGTCGGCCATAGGTGCTACGCTCTCGAGCTTCCTGATGAAGCCTGCAGAAAAGGAAGATACGATAGACTTAAATATGAGCCCAGCGGCTTTAGGCCTCGACTCACTCGTTGCTGTTGAGCTGCGCAACTGGTGCCGGCAGCGGATTGGCGTGCAGGTAAGCGTCCTGGAGATTGTGGGGGCGCCATCGCTCGAGGTGTTGGGCTCTAATGTTAGAGATCGGTTGAGGGCTAAACTTCACGTCTCAGACGCCGCGGTGCTAAATATTAGGGAATGAGAAGCCCATGGGGGTCTTCAAGACTCGTGTTATTCCATAATTATTAGCTATTACTTTCTCTAAATGATTTAAGATTCACACCTTTCGTTAGCAAGCCTATATGCGATTAGTTCTGCTCGCACAGTACGAGCCAGTAGTTCAGTGGCTTAACACCCTCATAATGATAATGGTAGGCCACCTCAGCGCCAGGGAGCATATCGCTATGCTGCTTCTAGCTCAGTGCCTAGTGTGGCTAGCACTGTACGATTTAGTGGACAATTAGCGCGATACACGGCATGCGCAACACAAGATGTGCGAGTCTTTTGGCCCGAATCTACACAACTTTGGATCAGAACTGCGATGGCAGCAGTGAAATTAGTGGCTGTAAAAGTCATGTGGCAGTAACAGCTATGTGACTCTGTTGAAGTCGGTATAATTTCCTGCGCCGTATGAGTTGCTTGGTTCTTAAGGCGGGGCAAAGGGGATCTATCCCTTGCAGATGCGGTTGGCAGTTGCAGACCTCCCAAGGGGTATGCGGCGGGAAGAGGTACCTCGCATGCGACGGAGTTGAACAGGAAAAGATAGGTAGGAGCTCCAAGCGATGACAAAGCTTATAAATTGACATGTCAATGCCGAGACGAAACCTTTGAAGCAACATCTCTCCTTTCCAACGCACCCCCAACACTATGGCAGCTAACATAGTACCATACAACATCGCCATCCCGTCTTCGGACGTCGATCTACTCAATCAGAAGCTATCCACCTCCAGAATTCCTAATGGTGCCGCAGAGGAAAGTTGGGAGCGAGGTCCGCCGCTTCGGACCATCCGCCGTCTTACCAATCACTGGCATGAAAAGTTCAGCTGGCGCGGCTTCGAGGAGCGACTGAACCAGCTTCCCAACTACGAGGCCACCGTCTCCGTGGACGGATTCGATGACATTCGGGTGCATTTCGTCCACCAGAAGAGCAAGTCGCCGGATGCGATTCCGCTGCTGTTCGTTCATGGGTGTAAGCCGAACTTAGACCGCGTTCTGGATTATATGAACTAAATCAGCTGTAGGGCCTGGTAGCTTCTACGAAGTGACCAAGATCCTTCCGCTGCTTGCGGGGGAGTTCCACGTCGTCGCACCGTCGCTTCCGAACTTCGGCTTCTCGAGCCGAATCGACAAGCCGGGGTTCGGCATGAAGCAGTATGCCGAGACGTGCCACAAGTTGATGCAAGGTCTCGGATATAAGACCTACGCCTCACAGGGTGGAGACTGGGTACGCGGGGCCAATATGAACTCATGGAGCTATAACTGCTGACTCAACCGGTCTGGTGTATAGGGAACTTCCATCACGCGTGTCATGGGTGTCCTCTACCCGCAGTCGCTCCGCGCGATCCATCTGAATCTCATCGTAGCAACCCCGCCCCCCATCAGCGCCCCGTTTTCTTTCGTGCGGTTCCTGGTGAACCACTTCCTCAACCTGTACACGCCGGGCGAGGCGGAAGGACTTAAGAAGGCGCAGGCCCATAAGGGAAGCGGAGACGGCTACTTCGAGATTCAAAAGCAGCGACCCGTCACCATCGGGATCGCGCTCGAGGACAGCCCAGTCGCGCTGCTGACATGGATCTATGAGAAGCTGGTGGGGTGGACTGACGACTACCCCTGGACCGACGACGAGGTCTGCGAGTGGATATCGCTGTACTGGTTCAGCCGGGCCGGGCCTGGCGCGAGCGTCGTGATTTACCACGAAGCGTTCAAGGGAGACATAGAGGCCACTGCTTCCATCTTCCCCCAGAGCGCGAAAATGGTAAGCCCCCCTTGGATAATCCCAACACCTTCAAGTTCGATTTTAACATCGAGGGAAATATTTAGGGATTTTCGTATTTCCCTAAGGAGATTTTCCGCACGCCAAGACTATGGAACAACCAGCTCGGCGATGTAGTCTTCGAGCGGGAGCATCAGCATGGTGGCCATTTTGCTGCTTGGGAGCAGCCAGAAGATCTTGCAAAAGATCTTCGGGATATGTTTTCGAAAGGTGGAAAGGCGCGCGGTGCTTTCATGTAAACAAGAGCTTCAATAAGGGTGCGAATGTCACCGAAGCTTCGCGAATTCGAGTAATACACGTAAGATCGTGAAGTTGATACAACTAGTTCCGGATCCGCCCTATAAGTTGAGTTAACGGCTAACACCAATATATTCCAACCCTCAAATAATAGGTATGTAGTTAGCAATTAGAAAACCTATAAGTTAACCTACGTATCAGAACCACCCAATAACTTAGCAACTGGAGGGCGATTATGGATTGGTTCCAGAGGCGAATATTTTCGTTTTATTTTCCCTTATATGCAGATTACCATCCTATGTTGCAATAGACCAGCAACTTTGCAGCCACTGTGACCAGTTCATGTATCATGGTAATCATGTGGACTCTTAGCAATGATAGCATAAGTCTATTGACAGGATCCCCCAAGCTCCGTAACCGTTAACTACCTACCATTAGTACCCTAACTCCAGGCCAATGCCTCGCCTATGATCATTTACTTTCCATTCGTTTATCGTTCCGTCATCTATGTCCATATTCCCAGCACTGACATGCCCAGCGCCAGGGTAGTAAAGTTGAATGACCGGTGTTGGTCCATCAGTGCAGCTCAAGTGTGCCTTAAGCAACTCCTTACTTTAGCAAACCCAGAGCCTTGCCAGAGGGAGCAGCCGCACTGGTAGCTGTCTTCACACTTTCGAAGACGCCAGACAATGCTCGGCCAACGTCATTATCTAGCAGCGGTCTCGAATGGGGCCCGGCTTTGCTATCAACTCCGTGACTGTGGTTGCTGTTGACCTTGGTGAGCTCGTTCACGAAACTTTGACCCCACCACGCCGACGTGTATTTAAAGACGTATCTCTCCAACTTCCTGTAATTCGCCTCGCGCATCTCGGGCGACATGGTAACTGCGTCGTGTATCGCGTTCGCGAGCTCTTCGGTATTCCATGGGTTGACAATCAAACTTCCGTTGAGGGATTGAGCAGCGCCTGTGAATTCGGAGAGAATCATCACGCCATGACGCTCCTGCTGTGTCGCAATGTATTCGTACGACACGAGGTTCATTCCGTCTCGGGTCGAGCTAACGAGGCAGACGTCCGACACGGCGTACAGGGCACACAGTTCATCGAACTGGACGCTCTGGTGCAGGAAATGAATAGGCATGAACTCGACCGTTCCGAACCTGCCATTGATTCTTCCTACAAGCTCGTTGACGACCGCCCTAAGGTTCTGGTATTCTTCGACGTCCTGTCTGGAGGGCACGGCCACCTGCACCAGCACGATCTTGCCGATCCACTCGGGGTGCTCCGTCAAGAACACCTCGAGTGCGTGCAGCTTCTGCGGGACACCTTTGATGTAGTCGAGACGATCAACGCCCACGATCAGCTTGACGCCCTCAAACTTGCGAGATAGCGACGCGATTCGCTCCTGCACCTTCGGCTTCTTCAGGCCCTCAACGAACTTCTCCGGATCTATTCCGATGGGGAACGCTCCCACGGTCACGAACTTCCCCTTGTACTCGACGCCGTTCGGTGTAGTCGGGGCCTCGAGTATGCGGGAGCAGGAGCTCAGGAAGTGGCGGGCGTAGTCGTAAGTGTGGAAGCCGATCAGGTCGCACTGCAGGAGACCCTCGAGCAGGGCTTCGCGAACGGGCAGGATACGGTAGATTTCGCTACTCGGGAACGGGGTGTGGAGGAAGAAGCCAATCTTAACATCCTTCTTGTCGCCCAGCTCGTTTCGCAGCATCTCGGGGAGAAGCATCAGGTGGTAGTCGTGCACCCAGATCAGATCGCCGTCCTGGACATCCTTCAAAACCGTCTTCGCAAACAGCATGTTAACTTCCTTGTAGGCCGCCCATGCACTCTCGTCGAAGGTAATCTCGCCAGGGTGGTAGTGAAATAGGGGCCAAAGGATCGAATCTACCAAGCAAAATCTGGGTTAGACGGTGCACTTTCTTTCCTATTAGCAAGAGGAGAGAGGGGACGTACTGGAGAAGCCGTTGTAATGTCTGTCTGCAAGCTCGTCGTCGACGAAAATAGGGTGGGCGCCGTACTCGTCCTTCAGCTGTTGTTTCACGCCAGCGACTTCAGCCTCTGGAACTTCCAGGCCAGGCCAGCCGTACCACTGGAAACTCGTCGTCTTGCTCAAACCACTCAGTCCAGTGACCAGGCCTCCTGAAGACATGGAAAAGCTGTAGTTGCCTTCATCTTTCCGTTTTATCGTAATGGGGAGACGGTTGGAGACTAGGAGCAGCCGGCGGTCGCTGGTGGAGGAAGACGCGCTCTCGTCGGTCGATGCCATGTTGGCAGATGTTGGCTATCGTTGAAAACAACGAAGACTACCTAGGTTATGATGTGTACGATTCTAAGGGGCAGCTGTCGGTATTGAGTCGATTGCGAGATAAGGGAGGATTCTAGAATCGGAGATGGGTACACAAGGCTTTCGAGGGTTGGGAAACGGACGGCTTTGTAGGTGGGTGTGCCTGATGTTTAGCCGGCTACTTAGTTAAAAACGAGGGATACAACGCAACTGAGTGGTGGCACGAGTAGTAAACAGTGAATATGATTCGTTTAAGCTGTGGTATCTACTTGACGTGTGATTGACTGGTAGTGAGAGGTGGTGATAGGAAGTAGGGAGAAGGAGGGGCAGCGTCTGTAGCTGGATGCTGAATGATTAAGCTATGTAAGGTATTTTTTAGGCGGGGAGTTATTGGGAATATGTACATGTAATCATTTCCAACCTTAAGCGCGGATTCTGGTTGGGTAACAGCTTGGGCTTGATGTAATACAGATGCAAACCCAGCGAAATCCCTCAGGACCTAGTCCTTAATTGCCCCGCCGGCCCAGACTCCCAGGCTGCAGGCGGAGCCAGGGAGCTTTGGGTCCGTTACGCCTTGGCCAACTACGTAATTCGTCGTGCTTTTTCAGCGGGGCACGGCGGGGATCTTCGGGTACTACCAAGTACCCATGTGTCTCGGGAGTCAGGCTGAAGTTGGCTGAAACTGGTTCGTAGTCCCCCGCTAAAGACTCTTTATTACGCCACTGAGTTCCCATCTCAAGAAGAAAAAAACGTGGTTTTTTGGCATGCTATGCTCAACGTCAACCGCGACCTTACATTTCCCGATGCTTACACACATGTGTGACTGCTTGGGTAGCTTGTCTCTATTTACAGTTGAGCGTATTTACAGACCTCACATAGGCCCGATAGTGAAGATGGTGTATGCTTCCAACATGCAATCTAGTAACGGCAAGTTCCCATCTCGCATGTGACACATCTAACCTCTCGGTGGTCTAGATTATCGAATACACCCATAAGTCCAGATGACATGCCTCTTTATTGAGACATTTAAAAATCGTGTGTATCATAAATCGCCGTCACTCCACTCGGCGTGTTTACGGGACTCGGCATCAGGTTTCGCAAGTTCTTGATATTTCTCGAAACTACAGGAATTTCTTGCACGATGCGCTCGCTTTATTGTATAATATAGCGAAAGTCCCCGTCTAATCGTTAGGCGCAGCCAATCGTATTTTATTTCCAGACTTAATTGAGCGATATCGAAATGGGTTGATTCCTATCCGGACTAAATGGTCCGGGATCTTTTCCCGATTTTTTTGCAAACGGCACAGTAACCCGGAGTTTACGTAAGCCAGGTTCTGTTAGGTGCCCCTATTCGCAAATTCGAGCACGCGCCGGTCGGCGGAGGGCTGCTTTATTTTTGCGACAGAGGTAAGCGGCCCAGGCAGAAGGTTGGGATGTTTCTTAGCTACGCGAATGAGATCGACGCCATGGTAGTCGCCCACGTTGACCACGAAGGGGCTATTATCGCGCCGCCAAGCAGCGTCTAGGTATCGTAGAATTGCGGTTAGGGTCGTTTCCCCTTAATCCATACGTCTATGAAGCCCGAAAACTCTTCTGGTATACCAGCCTCGACGGCGCTCAGCTTTTCGATTGGTGGTATAGCAACACCAGCCATGGTATTGGACACCTAGATTGGCGACGAAGTTGCCAATGTTCAACCTAGTCTGGAAGTTCATGCTAGCTATTAGAGGATCACCTTTGGTTAGGCCATCGTAGCTGAGCAGCTGGCGCGCTATCTTCAATGCCGTTTGCAATGTCGAGGAGTGTTTAGCCAGGCTTAATGCTCCCCTGTGCCCACGGGCGGACTTGACGGTGCGCTTTGGTGGCCTGACGATAATCCGACAGGAAATCACTGTTGAGTTTATCGAGGCGCCCCTTTTCCTCGTTAGTGCTGTGATATCAATTCTTATCTTTATACTCAACCTCTGTACGCATGGGATAGGGATATTAGAATGGATGACGGATCGGTCTATGACTTTGGATTGGCACTTTTCTTTTTCTCCTTGATATGTACGCCGGGTGAATGTCCATTCGGCACATAATCGTCTAAGCTGTTGGCCCTGTCTGTCTCTTTTAAGGGCTCCTAGGTTCCGTTTGATCGTCCACCGATCTTCGACTTAAATATATGAAGAAGAGAAGTAGAGAGAGCGCTCGGAGACATAACCCTGTTCGCCTCACCGATGTTGTTAGATATACACCGCCGACTGGCCAATTATATCCCCTTTCAACCTGCGGGTACGTACATACGGTGATACGTATGGGGGTAAGCAAGCGAGTCTTTAAATGACTGCCCGAATGATGAACAGGAAACATCCGAGTACCGATATTTGCTCTACATAAGGCACGATTAGGTGCAATCGACTACATCCACATCCATAACGTTATCACCAAAATGGTCTTTGGAACCTTGTATACCTTTCCTGTAAGCCCTGGCCGCGTAATCTTCATCGCAGCTGCTGACCATCTATCCATCTTCAGGGGGACCAGCCCCGAACTATAGCCATCAAGGCTGTTGCCAAAGCGCATGGCCTTGATCTCGATATTCGCGAGGAGCCCAGAACCCCCGAGCACTTGAGTGTAAGTAAGCTCGGAAAGGTGCCTGCCTTTGAGAGCGCTGGCGGCTTCAAGCTTTTCGAGTGCATGTCCATTGCTATCTACGGTTAGTTAAAGTCGAGCCCACCGGTTTGGGTCCTTAGTAGACGTTGACTGTTGACGTTGACATCTCCATGCCAGTTACCAGACAAAACGAAGAAACGACGCTGCTCGGCGGGAACATTGAGGAATATGTCGACATCATCAAGTGGATGTCGTTCTTTAACACGGAGATTATCATGCCAATGACGCAGCAGCTGCTGCCCCAGATCGGAATTCTGCCCTACAACAAAGACCAGGTCGAACTCTTCACCAACATGACTCGAAGATCCGTCGACGTAGTCGAGGAGTACATGCAAGATCGTGCCTTCTTGGTCGGCGAACAATTATCCTTGGCCGATATCTTCTGCGCCGGAATCATTTCCCTCGGCTTCGAGTACTTCTATGGCAAAGCCTGGAGGGAGGCGAACCCCAACGTGTCCCGCTGGTACGAGATGATCTGCCACCAACCCATCTACGCTGCGGTGACAGAAAGATTTCAGCTCATTGACGAGCCAAAATTAACCAACCAGCAGCCAGCGAAAAGATCCCAGGTATCGCAACCACCTGACGATGCCTCGCCCTAGCAAACTAGTTTCTTACATACACATATTTCAATAAACATTACATAGGATTGACTTGAAGTGAACATAATTCCTGTCATGTATGCGCAGGTTGACTTTTTTTCATGGCCCCGACAGTATTTCAGTCTACTGTATTTGAACTACCGAAAAATGAAGTAGAGACACGCCCATGCAAAGCATCAAAGCAGATTAAGACCCCCGGCTGCTCTCTGAACTATCCGCGTCCGGCCTTCGTCACGTGCTGTAAATTTGCAACCAAACCTCAGAGGCCGCGGCGCCGGAACCGGTTCATACTGTAGTGTCTCTCTGACCTCACAGCCATCCTCGTCCGTCGGCCAACCAATATTTAGTGTCCACGCCAGCTTCGCAAACATGATAACTAGCGTCCTCTCGGCAAAGTCGGTACCCGGACACGCTCGCCGCCCGTACCCGAAGGCCGGAAAGCCTTGGCAATTGGGATACGTCGTCAACGGCTCCTTGTAGGTCGGGTAGCTTGGCTCGAGCCAGCGGGCCGGATTGAAGAGTTGGCCGTCAGGGTATGTGTCCTTGTCCATAAGGATAGATCTGGGGTGGAGGAACAGCGTTAGACAAGGTCCACGCAGCATCATGGCCGTTTCAGGTAACGACTTACGAAAACAGCGCGTTGAAAACGGTACCCTTCTCGAAGAAGTACCCCTTGTAAATGTCGTCCTGCTGCAAGCAATGACCGATACCCATTTCTGCCACGATGCTCCTGTATCTCACCGTCTCTTTTACGACGGCTCTTACCGTGGGCAAGTTGGGAATGTCCTTGTAGCTCGGCATCCGGTCCTTGCCCGCCACACCGTCCACTTCCTCCTGGAGCTTCTTCTGCCACTCGGGATACTGCATCATCAGGTACAAGAAGGTAAGCAGGTTGTTATGGGGAGACCGAGTGCCACCGTCAACCATGGCCTGAAAGGTGTGTACGGACTCTTCATCGCTGACGCTGTACTCGTCCCGGTTAAGGAGAAATTGCTTGTAGATGCACTCCGATGCCCAACCTTCCTTGACGATCTTCTCAATCTTGCTCCGGAAGGCCCACATCTCGCCCACGTACTGCTTCCTGAGTCTCTCCAATGTTGCTAAGCTCGGTAAGGACCACATGGGCAATTTTCTGAGTAACGGGAACACGTTGCTGGGGAAGTAGTCGGGACGGAAGACGTTCATGATCTCGGCCGTGAAGGTCTCGTTGTGTTGGATAAAGGGATCGGTCGGAGTGCGAACCGAGAAGCCGAGTAGCGAGGTGGTTAGTACTGAATACGAATACCGCAGAAACTCCTCGTGAAATGAGCCTGGTGACTGGAGCAGCGCGTTCAGGGTGAAGGTCGCCTCGTCGTCCATGAGACTCTGATATTTGTTGATGAAGGTGATGTTGATGGCGCTCTGCATCATACTTCTCTGACGACGCCATCCCTCTGTAAAAAAGATTACGGAGTTAGTTTTTTATCAAATCAACAGTAGAAAATTGGTTTCTGCTCACCGTCTCTGGCCCGGAAACCAGGATTCTGCTTCATCGAGATGTATTCGACAGCATGGGGAGCTCCACGATCAGAGTACTTGGCTCCCCGCTTGACAAAGAGCTCCCTCGCGTCCCTATCTTCAGTGAGGATGACTTGCTTTTCGCCCATGATGTTGAACTGGGTGATGGAACCGTATTTGTGCGCCCAAGTCTTGAAGATGCCGATCATGCCGTTGGTGTCGACAGCGGCGAGCTCTGGGGCGTTTCCTAGGAACGGCCATCCTTTTTTCGTGCACGCCTGTTAGCTAGCGACTGTAAAACATCTACAATCCTGTCCGGATATCATTCGTTTTTTTAAAAGTTTATGTTACCTTTTGGACCGGGTGGCACTTTAGCCCCTTGTCTACGCCGGCGCTTTAGCAGGTTCCCGGCGATTTGTTGCAAAATTAATACGGCCAGGGCGAGTAGCGACAAATGGTATAAGGAGGCCATCATAGCGTGTAATAGGCTGGTGTATGACGCAGCCAACGATAAATCCTCACAAATTTTTCGATTCGAAAGGTGACGATGGCATCAGAGCTTTACATCAAGGAAGCGCACAACGTATGAGACTCATGTTACCTGTCTGATAATGACTAATCATAATCATTTGTATAGGTTAGCCCCATGGCGTGACAAAGAGTGGTCTATAATTGCCAGGCAAGAAGACACATAGTTGCCGTTCGCCCCACCGCCGTGCGCACACCGCGCTCATCAATCGCTTGTCGGAGGCGGGGGCATGTCCTTTCGGTGAAAGTATCATATTCGGCACGCTAGCCGAATGTGGCAATCACACCGTCTGGTCCGGCAGGCCGGGACGTGAGGCGCCCCACTACGGCGGCACCGTGCTCCCCCCTATTTACGCCACACGCCACGAATTTCCTATTCCGGACTTTTTTCACCAGGTCCACGACAAGATCCCTCCTAAAGTTTAGGCATATAGTGGCGGTGTTTAACACCAAGCGATAGCGTACGTACATGTATTGTATACTGTAGGTGCTTACTGACCACTACTCTTATCTTGAAGTGATTAAGAGCCTCGCTTAAAGTAGGATATCGTTTGCTGGGAAGGAAGTTAATGAATTTGACAGAGTAATCGCCAACAATGGACAACTTTATGCAGATGACAAAGAAGCTCGGGCACAGACCCGAGCTGCTACGCTTGGCCGCGTTGGACGCTACTTACGACGACGCCCTGGGAGGGAACCTCGTGCTCGCCCCAGTGGATATGAGTGAGCAGGGCAAGAAAATCCTAGACGCTGGAACTGCCGATGGTAAGTCCTCTTTACTGGCTTCCAACACACAAAGCTGACCAGGGCCCGGGAAAAAGGCACCTGGCTCCGCGGCGTGCGCAGCAAACAGTCGGCTCAACACGACTACTACGGTAGCGACATCGAGGCCGAGCTATTCCCCGAAGATGCAGACGGCATCACCTACTTTGCGCACTCATTCAAAGACCCCTGGCCCGAGAAGTATCACGGCATCTTCGACCTGGTGCACATCCGTGGTAGCATGGCGGGTTCTGCACCCGAGGGACCAGCTCTCGTGATCAAGAACCTGCTCCCGCTCCTAAAGCCCGGCGGCTGGGTGCAGCTCATGGAGATGAACGGATCCAGCCCTCCCAAGAACGGGCCGGCCATGACCGACTTTGCCAAGATGGCCATCGAGATGTTTACGTTCATCGGCGTGGGCGACTTTGCTAATGACCACGTGCGCCTCTTAAAGGAAGCCGGCTTCCAGAACGTGCAGGAGAGGCGTGTTCTGGTCAACTTGGGCAAGATGGCCAAGCCGGAGCTCCATGATGTCAGCATCCATGGCGTGACAGGACCTATCGTCCCGTTGACCAGCGTCGCCAGGACCAACGCGTCGTGCTCGTTTACCCATGAGCAGCTGGATGCGCTACCGGGCCGGGTTAAGGATGAGCTAGAGAGTCAAGGGGGCAGAATAGAGGCAATTATCGCATTTGGCCAGAAACAATAAGTTTTTTTTAAGAGAAAAAATTGGGTTCAGGGAAATGATGTCTTTCTTCACTTATCGTAAAGTCTCGTCATACCAAATTGATTTTTGACTATAACAATTAAGAATAATCATCAAAAAACTCTACTAAATTGCAATTACAAAATGAAATATGAAAATGCTATACCGTGTTATTCTTAATTAAGCTTATTGACCCCTTTTCAAGAGCGGCAAGCGAAGCATCCCCTTTGAAGCCAACATAAACGAACCCAGAACCTCATCTAATCCCCTTCGAACCGCCCCATCCACCCAGTCTTCCAAGGCCAAAACCCTCACCGGCCGCTTCTCCATCTCCTCAACGTACCTCCCCAACTCCCCAACCGGAACAACCCGCTCGCCACTTTGATGGCGGAAAAACAGCCCCCCTCCTACGGTCCCATTCCCCTCCGACTCTTGAACGCATTCCCCTACAACATTCCCCGCCACGGTCTCGACGTCGATAAAGTCGAAAAACCCCGTCGAACCCGCGAGGTCAGGCACCGCCCCCATCTCGCGCGAGTACCTGAGTAGGTTATGCGCGACATCCAGCGCCGGCACGCCCTCGCCCGTGATGCTGCTCGGCCGGTGGATCCACACGCTCAGTCCACCGCCGCCGACCCGCCTCTGCACCTTCTCCAGTAGCACTTCGCTCGCCCACTTGGACGCCACGTAGCCGTCGGACCCGTCAACGGGGATCAAAACTGTGCAATCCCCGGGCCGGTAGGAAGACGGTTCACGGTCAATTGTCAAGTGGGTGGACACTGCCAGAGG
>JAOXNQ010002719.1:0-42856 GCA_028571165.1 Hypoxylon perforatum
TATATAAAAATAAAATTAATATTATTAAGTTTTATAAATATTTTATTTATAAATATAATTAATAATTTTTATTAATATAATAATTAATAAAAAAAATTAAAAAACGAAATAAAATAATATAAATAATATAAAATAATTAATTTATACGAAATAAAATAAAATTTAATTATTATATATAAATAAATAATTAAATAAGATTTTTAACTTATAAATTAATAAATCCTTTAAACCTATCAACTTATAATACAAATACCCAATTTACAAGTCGTATCACATGACTTCTTGGGAATTCTTTCTTCCATTCCGGGGTCATAATTTGGGTCATGACACAATAATTGACCGGAAATGATCGTCCACCTCTTGAATGCGCTGGATGTAAGTTTCGACAAGGTCAACAGTAGTGAAGCGACCGTCATCTAGGCCATGGGCGATATCATCGAGGGTGATCTCTCGTAGCGTGGGGAAACTCGAGGCTGTAGTCATTATGTTCTTATTTATATGTCGACCAACGAACAAGGAATGAATCGCACATTTCCAGAAGGCAACTCTAACAAGTGAAGCCATGGCTAAAGAGAAAGCTAGACCTCGAGATTGAGAAAGGAGGAGGCGAATGACTAGGGTTTGCATAATATGATGGAAAATATTTGGAAGTGATTCAGTAAGGGCTCATCACAAATACTCTATTCACCTGCATGCTTGTGGTTTCATCTGGTTGGTTCGGAAACCGGGATAGAGAGTGGAATAACCCACGTAATTTTGGGCTGTGATTTAAAGCCAAAGCGGGATGTATGGCGCAGGACACAGACGAGTCTTTCTCACGTAGGCTCTCTAGTGCCTGAACAACATCTGTCTATGATGGCTGTGTCCGCTGCTGAGGTGACGCATTACCCAAGTGTTAGATGCTTCTCGAATTTTCTCCTCATGCACCTTGAGTTTTCGCAATATCTCCTCGGAGCTTGTGGAGGAGTGCCCTTGCATTAAATCAATGATGTGTTTTACTTTGAATACAATTTACGTCATGTGCAGTATTTTGTATATCCTGAAAATATTCCTTGTAACGGCTTAGACGCCCGATCTCCTTCTGTAGCGTTGCTGCTAGGTAAGAGACTTACCGAAACTTGTGTTAAACCGAGATTTCCGATTAACAACGAGAGTAAAAGTGGTCTTGGTATTCCAATTAACACTAAGATACAAATTAGATAGACATATTTGCGGCTCCAGATGCGAAAATGTTAAGGCTACTAACCGTCTTCGCAGTGTTTATGTCTCTTTACCGGTATGGCCATTCATAGTGCTGCTGAGGCGAATATGGATAATGAAATTAATACTAGGTACCTAATTTGGGGGTTGGTCTACATAATATATATTGCTTAGATGATATATAAAATTACTATTGTCTAACTTACTGTACAACTATCTTGTCACATTATAACTGTTGTATGGATTGTGGCGGTGTAAGGACTACGTGAGACTGTCCAAGCCCTACTTTGTTATTGCTATAAGTCTATAATTAGCCATGTGGTAGATACCTACCTCCGATGGTGTTGACGCAGAAAGCTACACAAGATTAAATAGTTCTGCCTGTCCGCCTCTCTTCTTCCATGCCTCTACCGCTTCTCCACCCATCAAGCCGGCAACGTAACATTCCCCGACCAGCAGATATCGTCCTTCGCCAAGCTGCCGCAAAACGTAAGGGACCTTGCCACCAAAGAGGACAGCTATCACATCCCCAGTCTCTATGGTTTCAGGACCTATGCCTATCAAGTCTCCTGCCGTAACGAAGAATCGCCTGTTTAGACATACACGAGTGAATGCTTTATAGAACCGGCCGGCATTTGAAGTTGTCCAAACTCTGTCTGGCCATCTCGATTTTCGACCGAGACGTGATATTGGAATCTTATGATTAAAGTGTTTGAGCAGCCAATCTACCGCAGCATCGATGAAACCAGGATCCTTCTCAATTGGCTGATATGTATCAGTGAGGCCTGCCGTCAATGTCGAGATGAAAGCATGCTGTAAATCAGTAGCTTTGCTTCCGCCCAGTGCATTGCTCCCTTGACTGTATATCCCGGTTGTTAGATGTTCAACTAACTTCCAGGATGATAACACGAAATCGTCCTCCCCCTTGGACACTTTGTGTTGGATCCCGTAACTTATAAGCTTGTCCCCGTATTTTTGAATCACGTCTGCGGGGACTCCTTGAACAGAAAAGCACTCGGGGTCTGTGGAGCCTCCAATTGTCAGACACTGATTGCCATCGGCAAGATATGGAAGTACCTCCTGACAGTGACCAATAAGCTCGGTGGATGCTTTTTGTTGACTCCAATCGGGTACCCAGGACGGCCATGGAGATGTTCTAATTTCTTGAATTCCAGCTGCGTGAGAAAGCACTGAGAGATCTCCATTGTCTATGACGAAGAAGCGAGTGAGGTCTCGGTAGACTTCAGCGCATGATTTATCGTACGCCGGTTCGATTAATGGGTGGAGGTTGGTTGTCGTCATAGTTTCTTCTGCCAAGCTATAGGCAGCATATACTCTATCCACGTTAAGCGTCGCCTGTCGTCCCCTGAAGTCCCGGAGTACCTGAAGTAAAGGTTGCCTCTTAACAGAATGCATTTGCCACATCGCAGCAACCTTGGAGACAGGTAAAAGATCCTCCATTTCGCCTCTAATTGTGATGGTGGGCAAGGCAAAACCGTTGGCCTGGAACCATGCTGCAGCTTGCCCTATTGCCGTCCACTCAATCTGCCAGTTCCCCATGATAGCGATTGCCCGCTTTGCTAGAACAACTTCTTGCATAATCCAGATGCGCTGAAACCATTGGTTAGAGAAAAACTCCCGAACAATGTCCCACTCCTTCGAAGACGGACTCGGAAACCCGCTCAAAAGATTTCTGCGAATAGCGTCTTCCCTAGATTCTAGCTCAGTCCCACAGTTATTACCGGCTTTTGAGTTCCTCAGCGCTTGTGCTATAAAAGCGAGAATTATCGGCATCTTCCCATACTGCCCCAAGTGAACTCCAGTCCGTATGGTATGGGAAGAGGCATCTGTTCGGCGCTCCAGTTGCCGCTTTTGTCTCTCCTGCGGCGACACCGAATCATCATGCTCTTTATATAGGTTAAGGGGGGAATCTTCGGTTTTGCCTAGCCAGATCTTAACCAAAGAGGCATTCGTGTAAATTACATCCATTAACTTAACCTGATTCGCCCTCTCAATATTATCTTTCTGATTGATGCAGATAGCGTCGATCCAAATTGGGGTTTGCTGGTAGTTCGAATGCTCTTGCTTCTCCTGCCGATTCGTTGCGAAGTCGCGCCAGGCGTTGTGAATCGAATAGAGCTTGTGGTCTGTAGGCCAAGAAATAACAGACTCCCATCGCGGCAGCGGGCGGAGATGCCGCAGTGCGTTGATTAAGTTTTTTGTGACTATTACCTTCTCCCCATTGCAGGTGATAGGCTCGTCGGATAATTCGGTACCCCAGACGTAGGAGAGGGCATCGTAGCTCGGGGCTTGATTCATGTCTACGGTGTTGAGACTGCATCTGATAATTTCGGAAGAGAATCCTGGTACAATGGACAATAGACGTATCGTGTTTGGGCCCAAGGGCTCATAGATTGGTAGTTTAGACATTTTCATCTGCTGCACATGAAGGTGAAGGTGAAAGTTTAGATAACTTATAGATCTGAAACCGCTTCCTGTGCATAAAACCGCGTCTTCATTGGGGCTGAGCTCTTCTATCGGAGGCTGAGTAAGACGCTTATGGTCACTACTATGCCTGTGTAACGTAAAGTGTGCTGCGGCATATATAACCGACCGTCAGCCCCCATATTTGAAACAGCCAACCTTCGAATTCATTAACCTCATCTTATTGCCTTAGTAGAGTACACTGGCTGGCAAAATGAGATTACTCTCTAATATTAGGAAGGATATTTCATTGCGTAACGCAAGTAAGGCTCCTCAATCTTCATTTCCAGGAGGCTAGAGCACCTTACTTACCTAAAGATCGTAGCAATATATGCGCAATGGTAGTACTACGATCATCTCAACTCTGTATAATTACTCATTCTGATATTATAGGTCCGGTGTGCTCGCTGCCACTATTTTCGTCATGCAGGGAGCCTTTTGGCTAACCCTCCCCAAAAGCGACTTTGGTTTGCTCTTAAAGATTTTGCTTTTAATCAGACGGTTAATAAATATAATGTGAGTGAGCTATTTGACAGCCAGACCCCCAAACATAGGAAACTCATCGCCATTAGTTTATTTCCATTTTGCGTACTTGGTTGGGAGATTCCTGTTTTCTCTCACAAGTACTGGGGGTTTGGATTGCTCATCAGTAGACTCTGGTGTACCGGAAGTATCATGATCGATATGGCATTGACCGTTATACAAGATCCCTGGCATGTCGACACAATTATCATTTTTCTTCATTTTCTAATGTGCTTTGTTGCGCTTATCGCACTCGTTTTCACACTTGTAGGGTACCGCTACTTTTCTCTCTTTCGTTCTATTTTTTACTTCGGATATACAATTGCTCTTGTCTGGGGAGCACGCGAAATCGATCTAGAACCTAAGATAGGAAATTGGGTCTGGCCGCATTTTGAGTTGGCACAAATATTCTCCGCATTATCGTCGTTGCTCTACGGGGTGGCATGGTGGCTCGGGCAGGAATATGTATTTAGTCGAACCTTAGGGGGACCAGGAGTCGAGCATATGGCGCTGTATCTTTCTGGACAGGAGCCTCATTATGACCCCATTGATGAGGAGGAAGGGCAGATCAGGCTGCCTTGATTATCTTGGATTACTGTTAAGGAATTACTCTACATTCAGAGGGAAATGGCGGCATACACCGACCGTGGATTAAGATCAGCAAGAGTAAAAACGAGATGAAACGAGACATGGATGCATTTATTACAGTTGAATACTACCTATCTATAACCTGCATATATACCTGGTAGGTACTTACACATATATATATATACTCATGCTCATGTAGACTGGAGGCGGCTTACGGCGCAAGGGAGACAAAGAGTTGAGAATTAGGTGGGGGGCCCGATGTCTAGGATTTCCTCATTTCTTGATCCTCTTCACTTGCCTAACCAGTCGCATTGGATAATTTCCCCAAGGTCCTAAACAGGCAGTCCATATACGCGGCGATGTCGGAACAGCTTGTTGTGGTGATTACCGGCGCTGGTAGAGGTAAGTCAATACCTAGACAATCTTATTTTAGGTATCAATCATATAGGTACTTATCAGATTCTGTCAGGCATCGGCAACGCCTTGGCTAGGGCCTATATCGGGCGCCCAAACTGCACAGTGGTGGGAACCATTCGCGACCACACTTCGTCCGGGGTAGCCAAGCTAGAGGCCTCTCCCAAAGGGAACGGCTCACGATTGATCTTGGTGAAAGTCGAGTCGTTATTGCCCACGGATGCAAGCGACGCAGTGGAAGAGATGGAAGCCGCAGGGATTGACCACATTGATATCCTAATCCCCAATGCAGGCACAAGCCCACCGGTTGAACCCTTGGAAACGGTCGACTTGGGAGTCGTAGCAAGCGCTTTCCACGTCAACGCCTTGGGCCCTCTATCTTTATACCAGGCCTGCTATGCATTGCTTAGAAAATCGAATAACGCGAAGTTCATGCCTATTACCAGTGCTGCTGGTACGATCAGCGGCATGGAACAGGGCCATACCTTCGTAGCACCATCCTATTGCATTTCGAAGGCAGCGCTGAACTGGATTACGCTGTACGTATTGTTTAACTGTTGTAAAACTTCGGAGACGAAATAATCATAAAGCTAATACTCGTTACATAGGGCGGCACATTGTGGCAACAATTGGCTTACTGCTGTGGCTATCAACCCGGGGTAAGACTTCAGTACCTATTATGTGACCCTGGCTTGGGACGTACCAACTAACATTCGCGACGTTGAGTTTGGCTGCTACCGATATGGGAAACAAGACGGCCAAGTATCTCGGCCTAGAAAAGGCGCCTTGGACAGCGGAACAAAGCGCCGAAAAAATAATGAAGCTTGTGAGTCAAGTACCTACTGCTTGTGTCTAAGCGGCCAAGAGTTCCCATGGTAATGCTATATGACTCTTATATCAGCTAAGAAATGTTATTCAAGAGCAAAGAAATGACCGGCGCCGACCCGTCAGATCCACAGCTACGCCGCATTACTGCTGATACAAGAATATTTAAGTAACGATCCCCGGCTCTTAGGGCAGAATAATGTGGACCAAGCCAGGGTAAGGTGACTAGCCGAATACAGCGTAGCATCGTAAATCGGAACTTGGGCTTGGCGTCTTGGCTCGTAACTCGTAAATCGTAAATTTCCCAAAGCGGTAATATACGACCCCTGTGGGGGCGGCACGATGCCGCCTTGTAAGGGTTCGCGAATGTTTTCTGGCCTCAGGGCGAGGATCATATATCGCCTCATCCGTCCAGCTGTGCTTTCCATCAAAGCTGTCTTTCATTTATATCTTTCAGGTCATTTCGTTTTCTGGTCTTTCCGTATTCTGCTTCAGTCAGTTCTCTACTCTCCTTAATCGCTGCCGTTCGACGCTTTCTTTCCTCGCGGTTCGAGCATAACTTGATATACTTGCCGACCTACCTGTATTAGGTCTTTATTACTTATAGCGGTGTAATAAACCCAAAACGATCGCTGAGTTCATAACGCGTGCTAAAGCCAATTTGAAGCTGTCCAGAAAACACCCTAATTAAGTCGACCCCTATTCGCAATCATGGCTGAAAAAGAGGCAGCCTCGACGCCAACCGACGAACGAGCGAAAGACCCGGAAACGAAGCCGCCACAGCGGACGCCAGCCTTTTCCGACTACCTCCGGATATTCAGCTACGCGACGAAATGGGATTTTTGCGTGTACGCCATAGCGGCCGTGGCGTCGATCGGCGCCGGCGTCGCCATGCCGCTCATGAACGTCATTTTTGGCCAGCTCGTGGGCCAGTTCACCGACTACTTTAAGGGCGGAGCCTCCCTGTCGCGCGAGCAGTTCAACCAGATCCTCAACCGGCAGGCTTTGTACATCATGGCTCTCTTCCTCGCTCGCTGGGCCCTGAGTTCTATCAATAAGTTCTGTTTTAGGATGATCGGGATCAGGATGTCGTCCGCCATCCGCCATCACTACCTGCGGTCCCTGCTCGCGCAGTCGATCCACGCCATCGATACCATGCCTGTAGGCGCGCCGGCGACCGCAATCACCGCCACGTCGGCGACGCTGCAGATCGGTATCTCTGAGCGTCTAGGTACCTTCTTGCAGTTCACCGCTACCATTTTTGCCGCCATAATCGTTGCCTTCATCTGGAGTTGGGACCTTACGCTGGTGACGGCCTCGTTGCTCCTGTACATCCTGGCTGTGTTGGCGGTCTGCGTCCCGTCGATTATCAAAGGCCAGACCGCAACGGTCCAGGCGGATGCCCAGGGGACGTCGATCGCCAGCGAAGCGCTCCAAGGAATCCGGTTGGTCATGGCGTGTGGCGCTCAGAGCCGAATACTATCTCGATACGATAAATGGGTGCGGGAGGCTCTTAAGAAAGCTGAAAACATCGCTCCGGTAGTCGGAATCCAACTCGGCTGCATATACTTTGGAATATTTGGAGCCTTCGGTCTGGTAAGCAAGACGTTGATAAAAAAAAAAACATGATCAGGTATTAACATCTTCAAGGCCTTTTGGTACGGCACCCAGAGGTATATTGCTGGCGCTATTGCTAATGCCGGCGTGGTAATTGTGGTCTTGATGTCTGTCATGATGATCCTTACCTCGGTGGAGCGCATATCGACACCTCTCATTGCTGTTAGCAAAGCAATGGTCGCTGCGTGCGAGCTATTCACTGTTATCGATGCCACTCTGCCTCCATCTGGCTCCCTCAAGCCAGATATCACTGGCCAGGACTTGGTCTTTACCGACGTGCGCTTCGCGTATCCTAGTCGGCCGGGCGTCAAAGTTCTAGACGGGCTGACCTTTCGCATTCGACATGGCCAGAATACCGCCCTCGTAGGCTCGTCGGGTTCTGGGAAGAGCACTATCGTCGCCTTGTTGGAGCGATGGTATACTCTTAACACTGCCAAACTACCAGACAAGCTGACCGACGAGAACGACCAGCCTGACGAAGAGCCGAAAGTGCCCATCGTAATAGAGCCGTCCGGGTCCATCACAGTTGGAGGTCATAATTTAGAAGATATTGATCTCAAATGGTGGAGGACTCAGATCGGTCTTGTCCAGCAAGAGCCGTTTCTTTTCAATGATACCATCTTCGGTAATGTGGCAAACGGCCTCATCGGAACTGAGTTTGCAGATGAGTCTGAAGAGCGAAAGCGGGAGCTGGTTCAGGAGGCATGCCAAGAAGCCTATGCCGACGAATTCATATCTCTTCTACCGGAGAAATATGACACCAAGGTGGGCGACGGTGGAGTGAAGTTGTCAGGTGGCCAAAAGCAGCGCATCGCCATTGCTAGGAGTATCATTAAGAAGCCCCGAATCTTGATTCTCGACGAGGCCACATCAGCAATCGACGTTCGAGGTGAACGCATTGTACAGGCCGCGCTTGATAAAGTCTCACAGGGCAGGACAACAATAACCATAGCGCACCGTCTTTCGACAGTTAAGCAGGCTGACCATATTGTTGTGTTGCAGAAGGGCCAAGTGGTTGAAGAGGGAACCCACACGAGCCTCCTCTTCAACGAAGTCGGGGTATATAGTGGTTTAGTGAAAGCACAGTCACTAAAGCTGGCTAATGATGAAGAGCAACCTGGTATGCCGGCACAGGAATCCCTTGATACTAAGTCGGAGAAAGCCGTTAGCAGCTCCGACGACGTGGCAATTCGCACCAGCACGAGCCAGCAAACTCAGGCAAATAAGAAGCCTCGAAACCTGGCTAGTACCTTTCCGAAGCTTCTGTACGAGCAGCGCGTATATTGGCCTTTTTTTGTGGGCGCCTTGGTATCTTCTATGGCAACCGCTGCCGGCACGCCGCTTCAAGCTTGGCTGTTTGCAAAGGTTATCCAAACCTTCTTACTCCAGGGCGATGAACTCAAGAAACAGTCCAACTTTTGGGGATTGATGTGGTTTGCTCTGGCAGGGGGAGTCGGTCTTTCGTACATGGTGCTAGGCTGGTTCAGTCTGAGAGCTCAGGTCAGAATGCCTCAGCAGTTTCAATAGTCCGTCACTTTGCCCTTTGCTAACTGGTTGATATAGTATCTGGTTAGTGCCGCGTATAAGATGCGCCACCTGACATCGATGCTGTATCAGAAACCTCGATTCTTCGACGAGGATAGCAATTCTCACGGCGCACTGACTTCCCAGATCGCGGGTGACGCCAAGCAACTCGAGGAGCTATTTGGGATTAACTTGGTCTCATGGCTCTCTGGAGTCTGGACCGTCGTTGGCTGTGTCATCATCTCGCTTGTCTTCGGGTGGAAGCTCGGCTTGGTTGCCATGTTCGTCACCATGCCGATCATGTTAACTGCCGGGTTCTGGAAATTCAGGCATGAGGTGCAGTTCAATGAAATGAACTCGGCCGTTTTCCTGGAGAGCTCGCAGTTCGCCACCGAAGCCATAAACGCAATCAGAACAGTATCTTCTCTCACAATGGAGCCCACGATCAATGACCGGTATCAGAAGCTCCTCCAGGGTCATGTCAAGGCGGCTCAACGCAAGGCCCAGTGGACAGCGGCACTCTACGGCTTCGCAGATAGCGCCGGACTCGGTTGTCAAGCCTTGATCTTCTGGTACGGCGGGGGTTTACTGGCGACAGGAGAATACACCCTCGAAGCGTTTTTCGTCTGTTTCATGGCCATAATACAAGGTGCCGAGAGCGCGAGTACTGTGCTTGCCCATGCCCCAAGTGCCGCAGAGGCTACTACAGCCGCGAATAGAATATTCGATATGCACGAGTCCGCAGACATTGACCACAGCGGGGTAGAGAATAGTGGGAATATACCCGACTCAGACGGCGGCGTCCAGATTGAGCTTCGCGATGTTTACTTCAAATATCCAACGCGCGACGTCTCGGTCTTTGAAGGTATAAGCCTCAAGATTGAAAAGGGTCAATACGCGGCTCTCGTTGGTCCATCTGGCTCGGGTAAATCGACTATCATTTCGCTTTTGGAGATGTTCTATGAGCTAGAGTCAAAGCAAGGCGCAATTCTTTGCAACGGTGTCAACGTTAATGATCTTGGAGCCTATGGGTATCGTAAGAATTTATCGCTCGTGGCACAAGAACCGACCATGTTTCGAGGAACCGTTCGCGACAACATCCTTTTCGGCGTTGCGGATCCCAGCTCCGTGTTGGAAGAGAGAATCCATGAGGTGTGTCGCGATGCCTTCATTCACGAATTCATAATGTCCTTGCCAGAAGGCTACGACACCGACATCGGCCAAAAAGAAATCTCCGGGGGACAGAAACAACGAATTGCCATTGCGCGCGCGCTGATTCGTGACCCTAAGATCTTGCTGCTCGATGAGGCAACGAGCGCGCTCGACTCCGAGTCCGAGAAGATCGTCCAAGCGGCATTGGAAAAAGCACGCGCCGGACGCACTATGATTGCTGTTGCTCACCGATTATCAACAATTCAGTCTGCCGATGTAATTTTCGTCCTGGAGCAAGGGAAAGTTGTCGAGAAGGGAAGCCATAGCGACCTTGTCAAGAAACAGGGTGTGTATTGGGAGATGGTAGGTTTTCGAATCCGCCTATCTCATTCGCGCTAACCAGATAACAGTGCCAGAGCCAAGCATTAGATCAGTAGAATGCGGTGTACATTTACGTGGACTCGGTAAAAGGATATATAGCGCGGATGTTGCCTCTCAGAACCATTGTCAATTAATTTAGACGTATTTCCCTTGATTCCCTCGTCTAACAGAGGGAATGAAAAGGAATTCTTTTCCTTAAAGCAATAAGTTAGAATATAATACCTAATAAATGAATTTGAGGCAGCAATTTTGAACGGTGGCGTCCCGTCACTAATTGATTAACGTTTTTACAGCCACCTGTGGCTTTACTCTAACAACTCACAGAATCCAAAATGATTACTTTCTCTTTACATTCACCGCGTAAAAGACCAATTGAACGTGATAGCAAAAGCAAAAGTTGATGACAAGAGGGGGATTCGAACCCCCGCCTCTTTCGAGACTAGAATGCAACCTCTTTGAAGAGGATAAGAGAGAATAGAAATCTCTTGAGTCTAGCGCCTTAGACCGCTCGGCCATCTTGCCTTTCATCTTTCATTGGTTGAAGCTCTTTGTTTGCAGAGATATACCCTCTTAAAACTGGATAGGCTGAACTTCGGCACTACCATAACTTTGCTCACGTTTTACGTAATCCTGATAAGCCATAACGCAGCTCGAAAAGGACATACCAGCAGAAATGACATGAAAGGGCATATATATCATAAGAGGTAGGTAGGCTAGCTTTACTCCCTTTCATTATCATGAAACCTCATCATCTATCAACGGCGACCTCAGCCTTGGAGCCCGCATGGCACCAAAAAATGGTCACAGCCATGCGACCCATTTACAAACGCCGCACCTAGACACACTCGCGGACTACCGTCATTTTCTTCGGTTTTGCTGTCGGCCGCTGCAGACATTGGGGTCGAGATATATCTGGACCAAACCCTGTCATTCAACATACCCATCTATGCCAATGGGGGATTTTCTAACATTATCGCACATATTCGTTTGCCGTTTAATAGTTCCCACAAGTATCGTCGCGTCCACTTATTCTATATACAAGTCCTTCATTAGCAGACCTCCGGATCCGGTCAGAGGCTGGCGTATCCAATGTATGTCATCCGATTCCCCTTGGACTTCGGCTGCCTCCTCTATCAATTGCCATTCTCCCGTGGCCTCGTCCTTATCGTAGTAGCGGAATAAGATGCGATCACCGCCATTCTCGAAAACGAACTCACGCCGCCAGAGGCGCTGTAGCTGTTCCATGGGAGTTCCTTCGGTCGCATTAACCTTTTCCACGTCCCGATTCCGAAGGGCTAAGAAATAAAGCGAACGAGTATTCCATATCCCGTCTTGGGCTGGGTAATCTCGAAGCTGTTTCCCGTTAGCATCGGTTAGAACTGCGAAGAATCCAAGTTGCTTACCAAAGCCACCGCTTCCTCACGGGTCAGGGGATCTCTGCAGAAACACGACGTGATCAGCAGTACCCAAGACACATTGCAATGCAGAGAAAACTGGTGCGCGGGGTTTTTAATGTCTCGTTTGGCTATGCGTAGCGCAACCTGGGCCAGAGACAAGTATTCGCGGAAGGCAGGCGTCCGCGCGTTTAATTTCTCGATGTCGAAGAACTGTGAGGAGTCGCTGAAGATGTAGACGCCCAGGTACTCTAAACGCATATGGACCGCTTTTAGATACTCTGGCGAATCGGGATCCGACATGATAATCCTGTCGAATAGAGGTTTGAACGCGGCGTCCAGCTTTTCCATCACCTTCGTCGAGTTCGCAGAGAACTCCGTGAACCGGCCGTCGCCGAGGAGGGCCGTGCAGAACTTTTCAACGATCTCGTCGTCCTTGGAGGCGAAAGCGCCGGAATCGCGCATCACTTCGGTCATGATGGAAGCCATCACAACCTGGGCGCGCTGGGCAGCGATCCAGTACTCTTCAAACTCATTGAGGTCGGTGAAGACATCTGGGATGCGATCCATGCTTGCCTTAGAGCGAGTCAATCGACTCAGTAAGACCATAAAGGACTCCATGGTTTTCCCTAGATTCCGTAGCCCTTTGGTAAGAGACGGCAGTGGTGGACCATCCCCGATCCTGCCGCCGAGGACCGTTCTGGATTGCATCGCTAGGGGCACGTAGATGTTGGAAATCGCTTCTATGATAGGCGTCGGCGCGGGACTTAGCTCGGCCACCCGACGTTCTACGTCATCGCCTGTGAGAAGCTCAAGCAGTACGGCCAAACCATGGTTTATGTGGGTTAAAGCAGCTCTCTTTCCACCCCTGAGTGTTTCGAACACTAGACCTAGAACCGAAAGGAAAATCGCATCTCGCGTGGAAGGCCGCTGGTTCTGCAACTTTAGAGAGCGGCAGTAGTAAGCGACGGCATAGAAGTAATGCGCATCTTTTTCGACTTTCGGGACCGTCGGCACGTCAATTGAGCGAAGCGACTCGTGGGAAGACTGACGATGCCACAAGCTCAGCGCGCCGACGGCGATGGCGGCGGAGCGTATCGTACCCTCGGAAAAAGCAAGCTGTGGTAATAACGCCCACAAGTCATTGCATCCGACAGCAGTAATCCAGCGGCCCGATGCTAACTCCACGAACTCTTGGAAGTAGAGCATCCCCCTGCCATCTTGAAAATCAAGGGAGTCGGGATCAAGTTGCAGCTGCATCGGAGGAGATGCGCTCCGAACTAGCTGCCTGGAATCCCATCGGACTTGAACTGGGCTAGACGGTTTCTTTCTCGGTACAATAACATATCCTTCGCAGGTTCCTCGGCTCTGTTCATGCACTTAGTTACTATATATCGGTGAGTCGGATACGAGTAATTAGAAACCTTGAGACAATTATTGCAACTCGGTCGAGTCTCATCACACTTTATGTGGCGCTTCTTGCAAGTGATGCAGCCTGATCGTACTTTGTGTGTACTTGTACGGGAGAGTCTTGGTTTATTGTCCGCTAGTTGCTCCATTCGTAACCCCTTATTTGTTTCAATTATTCTCAGCCGAACATGAATTAATCTAGCTGCATATTAGCTTGCGCAATCTCATCTTGGTAGTAAAGGCATCTCGGATCGTCTCGAGTAATTATGTCATACCAAGGTCAATAATTTATAGCTTTCATGATAATTACATGTTCCGGCTTGATGTGACTGCATTGAAGAGTCGTAATACGTAGCGACACCAAATTTCGATGGGGCTGTACCCATGTCTTTATCTCCTACCCGGGAGCCACGTCCCCAGCTCCTAGCCACGTGCGACGGGGGCCGAGGGCGTAGGACTGTGCAGCCAGTTTTTAGCGCATAGCCCTCCGCTGACATATCATACGGTAGCGCATTGCTGCCTGCGAGGAAATCGACACGTCGCAAAGTGCCGATCGATTAGGGGGTAGCGTGTGCCTTACCATCCAGCCATCCTACCAATACGTGCATATTGTTTTCCTCTTAATTACATACCTAAGTGCCTACCTACCTAGCTACTGATTGATAAATTGTGGTATTGATGTTGTTGAAGTTAAAAGCTAGCTAGACAGTCTAGCTGACTGTAAAGTGCTAAAGCACTTACAACCCCACCACTACCTAGTAGCTAGATAGATATTATGAGCTTAAAATGGCTATATTAACTCACCAATCAGCTCGGCCACAACACACGTTTGCCTTTATGCAAAAACAGACCGCTTGGAATTTTTCATTGGTCGATGTTTACTACGCTGACGACCGGTGAGTATACCTACCTAAGCAGTCTGAAAATCAAACTGACTGGCAAGGCAGAAAAGCGAGGTTAAAATAAGAGTGAGAGAGTGATACGCTACGGCTCGGCAAAGCCTGGAATGGCGACAATCTGCGCTGAGTCAGCATACAGAATTCATACGTACGCAAGACTGTTCAGTGCGTTAAACTGGCTCTCCGCCAATAAAAATTTGAGAACAAGCCAGTCGAGTAGGGTACCTAGTCATAAAGTAACCGCTACCATGTATTACATTCGTCAAATGGTGATCCCACCACCAATAACTAGCCGATCCCAAGGCCCAGAACGCAAAGCCACCTGGACATAGATCACCCAAGTCCCTTCATCATAACTGATCATATAACTTCTAGACCAAGCAAACCTTTTCAGTCTCTATCCTATCACTACGGTCTTTCTTTCAGCCCCCATTAGCTCATCATTATCCAGTGTTACTTCCTTAAGGAGCTCGCCGGAGTTCGCCATGAATATGGTGCTTCCTGGACAGCAGTTCTGATCATAGGAGGTCCCGTAGTCGCCGCATTTCATCCATATCATACCAACTCTCTCAAAATAGCCACCCCGGTCCTCTACTAGTAGCATCCAGATTTCCCTTCCAAAAATCGCATCATTGAGCCAAAACCCCTCTAAATCACCAAGTAATTTTGTTTTCGTAAAGGGTATCCCAACTGCACAGCTAGGGTAGGAACTTGGGTTGTCGAGATGGACTTCTACCATCACGCGAAATCCAGTCGAGGTCATGAAATTAGCATATACGCCATCAGGTAGTGTCCCACGCAATACTGAGGTCCTTCCTCTATATCGCACAATCGTTTCATGGGATTTCTGCTCGGATGTCCATTGGATGTACTCGAGTGGTATAGAAATCACAGGTGATTCAATGTGTAAATACCGAGGTGCATTTTCCCCGAGCCCCTTTAGTGACTCTATTACGCTGCTTTCGCCTGTCGCGGGAAAGTGTGGCTTGTCGCGGTCTCCGATCCAGATGGTACATGATTTGTCGTACGGAAAAAGGGGTTCTGTATGAATGGGGCCTTCCCAGCCAATATATGACCAGCTGGGAAAGCCTGGACGTCTTCTTGCCGTAGTCGAATGAATCCAATGCAAGCCTGGAGAGCATGGCTCCGGGGGTAAATGATCCGACGCTGGTATGATAATCCCCCAAATGCAATATACACTAAACCGTTCGAACATCTGGAAAATGCCAAGAATAGCCTTCAACGCATCGGTATCGTAAGTTAGTCGTCTCTTGGTGTATTCAGCAATTACACGCAAGCCGTAGTATACCGGTTCTACTAACGGCCGCTGGGACTTCTGATCTATGTTTGGTATAAGTCCCAAAAAGCGGAACGCCCAGTCTTCTGAAGACGAATGTTCGTCCCCTTCTACACACATGCAGTTGCATAAATACGTGGTCCCATAGTCTGTAAAGATTAGTCTTCTGGGGGATAAAAAGCATTCCTGAAATGTCCAAGCACGGCCAGCCCAAGTTGACTGTTTTAAGCAAGAAGAGGTAGAAGGGAAGCGTTGGATAAGGGTGATATTGTCAATGGTTGCCCAATTCTGCTGTTGGCGAGGTCCGTTTATTCCCGGGAGACCATACGATGGATCTTTTCCCGCTGTGGCAATTATGGTGATTTCTGCGTTTTCATAGATGCTACCCATCTGAGATATTTGAAGATGTCGTTCATTCTTGTCGTCCTGTTTGATACACTACATGCCTGTTAACAATCCATTTCAGCACAAAAATGAGGACTATTCTAACTCACATGGCGATCCACCCAGAGGTACTGGAGACCCATCAATAAGGTAACTTCTATAGCGTCGTGTACCACTTGTGAAAATTTGGCCATAGGCACAATAGAAGGATCCCCCCACACATATGACAAAGCGGCATACCTGCAGTTCTCAGGAGCGTAAATTACTGTTCGCTCGGGGTCTTTGCAATCGATAACGCGCAAATTTGAAAGAGGGAGGGGGATATGCCGACTACAAGAAGGCCTATGGAATCGGCGACAGGCTGTTACATGTTTCTGTAACTTAGCATAAATTGCATTTGGACTTGTGAGCTCCACGCCGAAATGATGCTGCTGGCCAGATCGGGATATGCTGAGGGCACCGTGAAGCTCGGGCCCATCATCTGATTTGATATTTGTGCTTCCGGTGATAAATAGAATAGTACCACCAGTTAAAGGACGGGCAACTAATGAACAGGGTTTTCCATCAAATAAAGCTGGCTTGATGCTTGATAAGAGGCGGCAGATGCGGCAGCTTGAAGTCTTGAGCTCTTCATGGGATTGTTGTACGAGCATGACTAGCTGTCGTTGTCTAACAGGAGGTGCGAATTCATTCCAAGGCACTGCCTTGCAGCGATCGCAAACGTCGTCATCAGTATCACGAGTCGGAGAGAGAACTGCTTGCCCTGTTCTCGCCCCGTCGCCATTGAATGTGGGCGGTCGCTTACGACTGCTTGCTTCTGGGGAGCGCGGCTGATACATTTTGGCAGGATGGACTTAAGAAAGACGATTGTGCAGGTAGGTGAGTGTGTTAGGATCTTCTCCTAGCTGACATAGCTGTCTGGCTTAGTCAGATATCATAAGCTAATCATCCTCGCTCGCATATCGCCAAGCCGACCTCGGAATGGAGAGCTATCGTAACCTCCGTAAACTCCGTCTTCGATACTGAGTGGACAATATCTTATATATACCTAGGTACCTCTAAGCTTCCTACTTCCTCTCCAAGTTTCCTCCCGTTGAATCGCGACACGGGAATTCCCTGAAATGACCATCACATCCGAATTTCTGGACTAGGGAACAGTTTCCAGGTGATTATAGTTTCCTTGGACTTCTTCTCCATTTCATCTAAGTCGTATGAAGCTTCCTTTGACCCGTCATCATTGGATTGTCCGGATCTTTTCAACCCATACATAACCCATGGGAGGGGTGATCCTTTCCAAGCTGGAAAGCGCCTCAGCGTCTGAGCGCACACAGTCATTATAAATAATAGTATGGTAAGGAAGGCTATAAAAGATAGAAATGATATCCATTGCCATTGAACCCGCATACATGTTACATAATGGAAAACTTGGCTTATAGTAAGCTTGGAATAGTTATTACGATCCCGTTTATTATTTTTATTAATTTAATTTTATAAGTCGGATACGTATTTTAGAATTTCTTAATTTTAAAATAATAATAAATTAAAATTAATTTTAATCGTAAAAGAAATTTTAAAATATTTTATATTTAAAAAAAATTTAAAAATTTAAATTAATAATTAAAAAATAAATAATTAAATATAATAAAAAATTTATTTTTATATATTTTTTTTTAAAATATAAATTTTATTTTTTTTAATTAAATTATATTTAATTTATTTAAATTAATATCAATTATTTCGAGTTATTATTAATTTAACTAGATTGTTTTTAACTGGATGCTAGGCATCTTGATTTGGTTACGTGACTTTCGGTCCGTCCAAATTCCGACAGGGTCGTAATTTGGGCCGTGACAATAGTTGCCGTCCCCATTAATCCGAATATAGGTGGTCAGAGACTCGGAAATGTTCATGAACGTTTCCTGGATACGGTCGAAGTCGATGTGTCCCAAGTTATAGATATGTTTAATAACCTCAGGTCCATCAAAATTGCTAATAGAACAGCTTCTACCACACTTTCCGCCAACACCATTCAGAGTTCTTTCAAGATGTGACGGAAGCAGGAACGAAGGCCCGAAGCTGGACACGAACCCCGTACTCATAAAATATAAGCACTTCTGTGCAAGAAGATCCTTGGTCATGTTGAAGGCCGACGGATTGCCCCCGGGATAAAGTACAGCACCGTAAGGAAGCCAACGAGATTTCTCGTTGATGATGTACCCTTGGTCTTCTAGCTTGCTTTTGTTTTAGGGCGTAAGACAGTCCGTGTCTATAATCCCTAGCCCTGAATTTTCTGTAGGATCATTGCCCCATACTATATCGCCCGAGTGATAAATTAGACGCTCAGTGAGGTGACCTGCTGAAACCGTAGCATTATACACTCTCACACATGGCTGAATGGTGCAAGTTGCAGCGCCGTACCCTCTACAGCGCCAAGAATCAACAGATGTTCCGTTGCTACAACCAGCTATAGGTTCTCCAGTAGATATATCAATATGTCTGTCTGAAAATACTGTTTTTCCAGCGAGTATCTTCACCTTGATTATATCGGGTCTCTTTGGTTGCTTGTAATCGCTATAATCATCATAAAAGAAGTCCGTTTTTGCCACTTCCAGCTTATCATACTCCAAGTAAGGAGCTGAATTGGGATTATCAAGAGTGGAAACGTTACAAGAATGAGTTACGTTCAATTGCGAACTTTCCATTGAGTCCGTTGACAAATAAAATCCCTTCGGAAGACTGGATTTGATCGTGACATTTCTCATCGTACCGCCTATAAAGCTTGAGAAATTGTCCGGAGAATAAATCGTGTCGAGAATGATTTCATCTGATGAATCTTCGCAAAAGCTGCAATAGCCTAAAGTGCCGTAGTGATCTACGAAGGAGCAGTTACCAGTTGCGCAGTCAGGGAGCAATCCGTTCCCTAACTCTGCAGTACCTCGTGCAATCGCAGATTCCATGTCACGACCAAATGTAGGGTTATCCATCTGATCATTAAACATGTTGGTTCGGGGCAATATAGCCTTTTCAGCATCGACAGCCACGCTACAGTCGTAATAGCCGATGAGCTGTTGGATAGAAGGGTCAATGCCCATTGACAAAATGAGGAGGAGTCCACCTAGAGTCACTAGAGGCTGTCGTAAACGCTGACACCAGAGTAATTGAAGCGAGCCCCATGGACCTTGTCGCGCATCATCGTATCGAACAAGGTCATAAATCGGACGCCCTTGGGAGAACCAGCTCCATTGTAGCTGGCCGAGGCACGAGGCAATCACGAATGCCAAACTAGCCTTCAGAACCATGGAGAAAATTGAGAGCAATGCGTTGACCGATATTTTGAATGGTAATTGGGGTAAAGGCTGACCATCGTAGGGATACAATGTGGCCAGTATGCTTAAGGGCGACGCTAGGGCCAAGACGCAAGCTGCGAGTTCCCATTTCCAAGACCAGGACTGCCATGCCTTTATTGATCTTCCAAACCGAGTGAGTGGGCTCGCTTGCCGGGTTGAAGGCGACCTTAAGTATGTAGGTCTAGGTAGCTCGATATTCTCTGCTTGAATTTGAGAGGGTTGTTTGAGGACAGAATGCTCATGGCTAGGTGTAGGTATGTCATCAAGTTCGAGATCTGATTGGGACAGTGAAGAATGAAACTCGGTCTGGAAATTCACCATCTCGCCCCTAGGTTTTAATGTGATGTGTTATGAAAGAGATTGGGTTGTGACAATGATTTGGCTGCAGCGAAAGTTAGATTCAAGCAGATGGGTTATGAAATTTCTCTAAGGGGGATGCGAAACATCTTGTATGATGTGCCAAGAGAACAAGGCGTTCTTATGAAATTAAAAAGCAATGAAGGCAGTACCAGTATACTTCATCCAGTTATCGGACTCAAATTAACTTGCCCCATTGGTGTATTAATGCCTGCTTCATTGTTGCTTAGCCTCATAATATTGGTTGCGATACGTCTACGTGAAGTAGTGTCTGAGATGTTCTTCATGCCCAGCGAGCCACGAGCCGCACACGCATGTACTAAGGGCCCGACACACCATCCAGCTTTCAGGGGCTTGCAGGCTTGCAGGCTTGCAGGAATCCTTGCTAGACTCCCCGGGCCACTCATCTTCTTTTCTCAAGGATTCCATTAGACCCCCTTTCACTCCTCGGATCAACTTCCGGAATCTCAAATATCAAATTTTATAACCTAGGTAGGTAGGTAGTTACCTACCTATCTTGCTGTATGATATTGAATTTGTATCGAAATTGTACATGATGCTTGCCGTTATTTGAGCCATACAGTGCTGAAAATCCCGCTCGTACGCCCCCGGAGCTCTTTAGCTTCTTGTAGATTATATAGAAATAAAACGCCTCCAGCACTGATGGGGGAAATCGGGTTCCAGTGCACACCGAGTGATCAACTCCGGTAACTGGAGGTGGGGGTAGGGTGGCTAATAAAGAGCTGATGATACCGCACTGTCAATGGCCAAGGGGGCGTTGATGGGAGCTGAAACAAGAATTATTAGCGTGACGCCACTTCAAGTTGTGACACGATCTCGATTCTTTGCAGCAGTGACTGCATATGTCCTAAAATTAGCGAAGTTCGCGATCTCTCCATAATGTGCCTTGCCTTACATCTCACCCGTCGGTGTATCGCTCAAGAACAGGATATACCACAAAGTCACCGACAAGGTTTATTAATAGATACCATAACCTCTGGAGATCTTGTTTCTCATTGAACCTATTGAGCGAGGCAGTTTCCTTTTAAGACCAGCAGGGGCAATTGCCGCTGCTTATTAAACCTCAGACGCTTGAGGCACATTGCCCAGTTATGGAAGGGCTACCGTAAGTTTGGTATGCTATTCGCTTTTTCATGTAAAATCCCATTAAGCTACCCCGAGGTAGCCAAGTAACATATTCTCTAGTAATGGTGACATACTAGTGTTAATCCTGCTAGTTTTCATCGACATCCGGATAGCAGCTTCGCACTTTACCCTCCTCGAAGATCAGGGCAACGGTGGCACCGAAGTCGAACGGATTTCTTTCGTAGACCACAAAATCTCTGCTGCGTGGGAGCTTCAGTATGTCTTCGACATTCTTAGACACTAGGTCGAGAGCCAGACTTTGATTCCCCGGGCCTGCAACCCAGCTTGCTTCCCAGATGCTATTCCGAATGTGGTTGTTGGTATCGTCCCAGTTCGAGATGCCGACTTTGACACCTGCGTCTAGTAGTACTTGCGGCCCCAGCCGGTCTGTCAGGGGCGGGCCCGGAAGACAGTTACGCGAGTCCCAGAAGAGGGGCTCGCACCCCCAAAATGGCGCCACAATAACCGGCACCTCAGCCCCTGCGAGCTCAGTGGCCACGAGGTGTGCTTCAGAACCACCCACAATGACGATATGAGCACCTGTCTCCTTTTTCAGAGCCACCATATGTGCGATGACGTCTTTATTGTTCGTGTGAACGACGACGGGAATTTCACCCTGCGCTGCGACTTGGTAGACAGGATTGATGTGCTTATCAACCGTGAGAAGGTCGCGTAACTTGCTGATTTGCGATGTGATAGACGGTGTTAGAGACGCTAGATCTTGGTCAGCACATATTCCACAGATGAAGTAGCAGGAGGTGGCGGCTCACATTTCGCACTATGGCCAATGGTGAAGTGGAGAGCAGCGCTTGGTTTCGCAATCGCACCATCGTCAAGAACTAGAAACAGTCAGTATTTTTGAGCAACTGAAGTTGGCAAGGAAAACGCCACACATACTACTCGTTGCCCCTGAACGAAACAGGGTGCTAATACCATGGAAGAAGCCCTCTGTCAGCGGCGGCGTCACAATCCGGGTAACACCACTTCGATAAGCTCTCCCAAGGTGTATGCCATCGAATTTGATCCCGAATTGGCTCGAGAGTGGTTTCGCATATTCCTCTCCTGCCGAAAACCCGTCGGCTGTCGACGGCTCTTGGCGCATTTCGGTCAAACCATGTTGCCGGGTAACAATAGTGAGTCCCTAATATGACTCTTGTTAGAACGCTTGGGATAAGATTAGCGACGTATTTGACTCACGGGAAGCATGTAGCCGTCCTTCAACTCCATTGAGGGGACTTCATCCACCAGAGCTTGCGTTGCTACATTGTCACATTTGCTTCCGCCGACGCACACAATGCGACCGGCGCGGACTACAACTGTCACGTTCCCGGTTTCGGGGTTCTCGCTTCGAAGCCCATCGTTACCGACGAAGCTCATCTTTAGGCCACGGATGACGATGTCCGACAGGCCTGGCCTGCATGAAGTCTTGGGCACATCACTGGACCGCGAAGTTGGGGCTTCCCTCGTATAGAATGAAGACCCTGAGGCCTCCCACAGACTATCGGAGGCGCGTGTCACACTTTTTCCGTCAATGTATACTTCGAGGGGCGTGGCGCCCACTTGCAAGGGGTGACGGTCCCATACCACAAGGTCTCCGTCGTAACCAGGTCGTACAAATCCAATCCTGCACAATGTTAACACAAATTAACTTCGAGGAATGGACGATGCGGAAGAATGAAGTCAGTAAGCTGGGTACACGTTCATCCACATACCGATTGTCAAGACCGAGAAGGCGAGCGGGCAGTGAGATAATCGACGAAATAGTGCTTTTAGCGTCGAGGCCGAAGTGGTGCGCAATTTGGGCTTCGTATATCAGCCACTGGCCATGCAGCGCCGGATGGTCGCGCGTGAGCACAAAGGGGATGCCATACTCGCTGATGCGTCTCGGCAGGTATGAAGACACATTATACAGTTCTTTCTTATCGCCCCACGAATCCGAGAATCCGACGACGGCAATGTCCCTTGCTTTGATCTGGTCCATCACCAGATCGGCGTGCAGAGCGTGGTGCAGCGCCGTGATGTTGAAGCCAAACTCGTCCGCGTGGTCGAACATGGCTAGGATGTCCTCGGTCTCGTAGCCGTGCACATTGACGCGCACGTCGCCACGCAGGACGTCAACTAGCGTCTGCCATTCCAGAGAATGGGGGTACTCTTGCGTTATGGACATGAGCCCCTGCGCCGTTGACGCGGCTTCGCACCACCGGTCCTGTTGGCGCTTGAGCCGCGCTGCGTTATCGTATGCTTTGCGGTACCAGTACGACTCCCCCAGCCTCGTCGAGGGCCCGGTAGACGAGTGTTCGAATTGTCTCTTCTGATTCTCGCCCATGGCCATCTTGAGGTATCTCTGAGGCTTGCCGGTGATCCCGGTCGTGTTCACGAGCATGTCGCGGATCGAATTGGCCCACTTCATCTTGACGACCACACCTTCCCCTGAAATTTGGTTCTTAGCCCCAGTTAGAATCAGGGAGGTCGTCACACCACCGCTGGCAATGACGGGTATGGCTTGATCGTGGGGCTTGAATCCATCGATCGCGCGTGCCCAAGGGGTCACCGGAGCCGAAATCTCAGTGACGTCCTCCGTTGCCCACAGCTGGGGCGTTTCTCTCACGCCGGCATGCGAGTGCATGTCCACGAGACCTGGCGTAACAATCCGGCCCAGTAAATTTATGACCGTATCATCAGGTGAGGCTGGCACTAGGTCGTTGGCTGAAGTCTTTGAAACTTTCGTGAAGATGCCATCTTGGATTTCTATACTGCACTCCGCAGTGACGGTGCCGTCACCGTTAATGAGAGTCGCATTATGCAAAATAGTTCGGGGACCCGCGCTTGACCTTGCGCTTAAACGAGAGGAAGCTAGGCTCTCGTCTACCACTGGACGCCTCTGGTTCAGGGCGCACTGCTTGAGGCCATATTCTAGGTCTGTGGCATCGACTTGGTACGTGTGTGGGGGGGTTTCCTGGTGACGGGGCGCATGCCATTGGCTGGAAAGGAAATATGTGGTAATAATGGCAACAACGACAGTTAAGACAACGTTGTTCTTAATGCCAAGAATGAATCCCCTGTCTCTATCATGCTGGCCGGGGCGGCGAAGTCCCTCCTGCCACTGAGTCTTTTCCATGTTATTGGAGGACTACTTGACGCGAGAGCATTGAGCTCAATTCGGCAGATGGATTTTCTTCCGCAATATTTAACAGTTCATGCAACGAGGGAAGTTTACCTAAGCAGACGCCTATGAGAAACCATTACAAGCTCCGAATCGGTAAGTTCGTCGAAGTCGGCGTGCCGCTACGTAAGGTTGCCGTTCAGATACGACGTCGCTTCATTCCTACCCGATTAGGAAGTCTCCATACCGAGTGTGTCGATAGGGCTAGGGATATGGCTCCATGGACCCACGGCGCCGGTAAAGGAGCGCTCTGGGCATTCTGGGGTATCAGGGATGCTGCCATGTGGGAAAATTGCATGCCTTAGCTTGCGAGTCAAGTTCCGCTTCGCTTAACGTGACGCATCCAATTTCAGTCAGAAGCGAGTTATAAAAAACCTTTTACATGACAGGCCTTCTCATCTAAATGGCTAGAGGGCGAAGTTATGGACTATATGGTTCTCAAATCGATAGTTGCATAAGATTCAAGCAGACCATATGACTTTAATGCCATTTGTTTCCGTCCCTGAATCTGTCTGGACGGTGCAGGTTATGATGTTCAATAAGATTCCCTTAATACTGAAGAAATAGAGAAACTTCCGGAGGGGAGCAGTTGGGTTAGGATGCCATTGAAGGTAATGGGTCCTAATTGTGTTAGTTACGTAAGCGGAACGTCCACCAAATCCTGGCAGCGCGCGCCAGGGGCGCGTTCTTGGTTTTCTTAGAGACCAACGAAACGACAGTTCCTTGAGCCATGACAGGTGGAATGAGATTGGAATACTCTAGAAATTTACCTCCTCTTGGATACATGCATAGGCATCTAAGGTTACCGAAGCGTGGTATGAGACGGCGACCCACATCACCACGCGTCAACAGAGAACACGACGTCGCACTGATCAATCTTTGAGCGCCCGCAGCTACCCGTTCGTAGAATTTTATTAGATGATATATGATTAGATAGGAAGTATGAAGTAAGAAGCAACTAAACTTCTCACTGCCGTCTAAAATTTAATCCGCCACCGGGGAGTTGCGTGTCTATAAGGACGTATGAACTACCCCCTGGAAAAATTTCTACCCTTTCATGCTGATGTTTCCTGTTTCATGATCCATTACATTACGTAGCGGAATACATCTTTCTGCTGTTTGTCCGTGAGGTCGAGGAATTCGTTGCCAGGGCTACTAGCCTCGCCTTCGGCCAGACTCAAACTGTCGCGCCTCTTGTTCTCCCAAATAAGGTAAAATCGCAGAGCGATGCTGAACAAGATACACAGGGCGAAACAGACAAACGCGGCGAGGAAGGCGCTCTTGTATCCCGGAGCTTCTTTCGTGAGGAAGAGCTGTGGCGCGACAACTTGTCCAACACAAAATGCGACATACATCATCGCGCCCGCGGTGGCTTTCTTCGTATAGCCCGCAAAATTAGAGGATACGAGGGACATCGTCAAAGTTCCCACAATGCCGTGGGTTTGTACGATATAGTAGCTGCCGAGAAGCCCACGTTGGTTTTCTCGGGGCAGGGTGTAGAGAAGAACGGCCCCAATAAGAGCGGGAATTTGGCAGCCTAGCACACTGTTAGGAGACATAAAAAGGGGGTGTATTCATGTGTTAAAAACGTACCAGCAATGAGCCACGTGCGGATGTTCTTGTATCGTCTGGTCATAAAACCGCCGAACAGGATGCAGATAGCTTGGATTACTCCCAGAGGGACCAAGAGCAGCGTGCTGTATATAGTACTAAAGCCGAAGCCCTTGACTACGATGGAACCGAAGGAAGCAACTCCACCCGCGGGAATGTCGTCGAGGAAGAAGGTTGCTACAAGGATCCAGCATTGGACATCCGTCATGCATTCCCTGAACTGCGACCACTTCCAGACATGGTTTTCGACACCCGTGCGGTTGCTTCGGACACGCTCGATAGCTAAAGCGCGGTCCTCATCAGAAAGCCATCGGGCATTCAGCGGTGAGTCGGGGAGATAGTAGAACAGGAAACTGCCGTAGAAGATGGTGATTGCGCCGAAGATCAGGAAGAAGTAGGCCCAATTGGGAATGCTGCCGTTGATATGGCCAATTCCGTATCCTAAAAGCCCACCGCAGACCTGGCCTATACTATTTCCCAGATACTTTATGAAACGTCTGATTAGTATGCCAAACATTATGATAGAGTTGAGACAGGATAGTCATCCAACTTACCCAATAAGAGATGCGCAATGGTTGTTCTTCTCTCGTCCACCATTGCGAGCTAATGACAATAAAGGCCGGGTTGATACAGGACTCCAAGCATCCAAGCTAAGTACAATAGTGAGCATGATACACTTTACCCAGCGGTATAGGACGAACTTACAATGGCACGAATCACCATCAGGGAAGCGAAGGAGCGGGAAGCCGCAATCGTCATGAGGACTGCACCCCATAGTATGGTAGCAATCGCTACGAAACGGCCAATAGGGAAGCGTACGATGAGACGAGCAACGAAGGGTTGGGACACCATATACGCAAGGTAGAAAATGGATCCCGAGGCCCAACTGTACTGGTTTCCGACAAGATGCTGGAGGGTATAAGGTCAGCGTCGCCATGGACAATGATTTGCTTTACGTACGTTGTCCGTGGTGAGACCGAAGTTGGCACTATAAGATAGAGCATTTTTGTCCTATATGGAAACACCCGTGTTAGCACCTTTCCTTTAGAGTATCGAGAGTGTATCCACTTTAGGATACATGAGGGTCCTCAAGTACATGGGGGGAAAATACCATAAAGTTGAGCGTATAAGTGATAATCATCAATGGCAAGAGGTTGCGGTCAATCTTGCGTAGGATACGCTTGTTGTCGTCCGGGGTCAGCGTGACTTCATGTTGCTTGGCGAACTCGTACGCCTTGTCAACATCATCTTGCTTGACCTCCCGGATCGACGACGAGTCGGTCGTAGCTTGGGCGTTCTTCTCCATGTTGAATATCAGACCGTCTGAGTGAGACGCGGTAGACAGTAAGCGAAGCGGTGCTGGGAGTTGTCGCGTCAAGGGTTACATTGCATCTACCAGGCCCTCGCTGTCTTTAAATTCAAAATGGACCTTCGCCTTATCTCTGAACCACTGCTAGACCACGGGGAACCATGGGGGAAATCAGTATTGTTACTAGTTTAGTTTTTCCATAGTGACATTTGGTTATCTTAGGGTCGTTCGTTTCTCCGCTCTGGCTTTGCCGAGATGACTTCCCAATTAGGAAATTAGAAGCCGAGAGGCCCATGGCCCCACCCGGCCGTCATACCACTTTCCAGGGGCTCTATCTTATCGATTACCTTCGTTTCCGCGACGGTCCTCGGCCGGGAAGAACCCAGCCCGACGACATTCTGGTTCCAGATCCATATCCTCTCCGTTTGGAGTATGTCTCGGGATCTGAGTTAGGTTGGCGCATATCTCTCTAGATGTGCTGATCACTGATATTGCCCCCGTCTTGATGTATGCTCTACTGTGGGATTAGCTAGCGTTCCATCTCTTCACCTACGTAACTACTCGACATAGCGCCCTAAGGAATCCAAGAGTCACTGATGTCAATGATGAATCGAACTCGACCGGCGAGGTCCAAGACCGGCTGCTCTTCATGTCGCCGTCGTAAGGTTCGTTGCGACGAAGCGAAGCCTTTTTGCCAAGCGTGTCAACGACTAGGCCTCACATGTTCCTACGAGCCTGGGCGTGCTGCCAATTCTGCAGAGACACTGCGATATCGTGTACGATTCGTCAATTCCCGCTATACTAAGCTCCAGCCGGAGGCCAAACGTAGTGAATCCGACACTTCGTCGCCGCAACAGCATGTCGCTACCAGGACAGAACGTGACATCATGACACCAAGTGGCAGTTCGGAAGCACTTCCCAGGATCCAGCAGCGTGAGACCAGTTCAAATAGTCCGGCCATGTCGCATAGTTCGCCTATTCAGACTTCAGTCGGATCCATGGCCAAGGCAGTGCAAGAGCCCTGCGCCTTCAGTCCGCAGATGAATACAAATGCGTATGATGCCCCCATGGACGCTAGTTATATACCCGCTTTCTTCGACCTGAATATGAATTTCGACCTTCTGAATGGAGAAGACTGCTGGTCCCCACAGACACCGGGGAACACGTCGGTATCGGAGTCAGCAGCATGCCAAAACGAAATCTCGGCCGCGGTTCAGGATGCCGCTGTCGTGATTGGTCCCGAAGACCATAGACTCATCCAGCACTATCTGAACGTCATGACCAGCTACGCTAAGATACGAACATCGGGCGATGACAATATCTATAGCCACATATTCAGCAATATGGCGCTTTTTTACGCGCCCCTATATAACGCCATAATGTCCTGGACCGCTTTGCATCTTGGCCAGACGAGATCAGAGCCCGAGCTTATCCGAAACGCAGAGGAGCGATACTTGCACGCCGTTTCGCTGACACATCGGGACCAAAACGTCGCACTGCATTTCGAGCTCTCCATCGTTACGATCTGGTTCGCTCTGCAATTTGAGCTCCTCGCAGCCCGGGGCATCGAGTCTTTTTGTCGGCACCTAGAATTCGCCGCGGACCTTGTCGACGCTCATCGCCTTCATCAGAGGGCCGGCGGGGAGGCAACGCCTCTTGGACACGTCGGCTCTCGGATGCTCGTGGTAAGGAGTTCCCCCTTTTAGTCAGCCTTATGAGTAAATTCCCCACCGGACGTGGTCCAGGGGCAATTTTACCAGAGGGTATGTCCGGTTTCAAAGGTTCTGCAGTTACTGACTCCCGCTCTAGTGGTTGGGTGCATATGATGCTCGAGCATCCTGCATCGGAGGCGCCGGTCGTCTATTGAGTAGTCTCGAATCATTCTGCTCAGAATATGACTTCATAGACGCTGCATTCCCAAGTGTACCCCCTAATAACGAGGATCTGAAGCCCTGTCTACGGCTTTCACTAGAACTCGATCTCCTGGAGAGTCGCATTGTCCAGTTAAATCGCAGATCAGGCCCTACTCCAGTCGCACTATGGTCGACTATCCAAGCAGGCCTCGAAGCCATTCTATCGCGGCTCGAGAGCGATCCTTCAGTCCGTCCTATTATAGAGTTCCTCACCAAGCCGACGCGGTCGCTTCCAAGCAGGATTACCACAAGACGCTTCAACTGCTTGCTGCTTCTGGCGAGCTTTTACTCGGTCGTCATAACCTTCCACAGGATGTTACCGGCTCCTACGGTAATGAACATGCCGAGCAAACTTACCGCGGCCGAAGATGCAGCAACCCACATCATTCGACTGGCATCTTGGGTAGGCCGCTTTCGTCCGCCGTCGCCGCAGAACATCTGGCCCCGACTTCTATTCCTCGCTGGAATCGAGACGACCGACATCGTCGCCCAAGATTGGGTGGTAAAGACGCTCAGCGAGTCGGAGGTTTGGGGAGCCAATTTCCGCAAAACGCGTCTCCTGCTCGAGCGGATCCTCAAGATCCAGAGTACCGAGGGGGTTCGGGTTGACTATCTCGATGTCATGAAGCGAGATACGGGTGACATGTTTATTATATGACGGGGACTAGATGACCCAGCAAAAAACACAAATCATTGAGCGAAGGGGGTTTGTCTTCAAAAGCTGAGGCATGGGATCTTCCTACGGCAGTACTGCCCACTGGCATTGCGCGAAGGTTTGAGCCATCGGCGCTTGTCTCATCCGCCGACTTAAACCATGAGCGTAAGGAACGGTGCATCTCAATGCAGAGCGAGGAAATGAGGAAACGAGGTCGCGGTGTCATGGCTCAAGAAACTGTTATTTCGCGGTTTTCTTAGGAAACCAAAGAGCGCCCGACGCGTGCTGCCAGCATTTTATCGATGCCCTGCTTACGTAATATGGTTACATAAGGACCCATGACACGCTAGGTAGTTACAGGGCACCCGCCCACTACGCCCACTATACGTACAGCGCTCGCGTCCACTACGGGCCCTATGGGCGCCTGTTATCTGGACCTACCTAGGTACCTAATCTGGGATTGGCACTGCCAGCTCTCATCTGAGGGATCGGAGACGGAAAGGGGCTATTACCAGCTTCATTCCTTTACGTCATCACCTACTGAAGCTCGAACAGTTAAGACGAATAGGATACTGGAGAAAAAAGGAGGATGAGAAAGCAGAGGGAGACGACGGAAACGAACTTGAAAAGGAGTAAAGGGTACCTATGAGCTACTTACAAGGACGCCTAGGTAGTTTTCGCCATCAGCGGGTGTTGAAAATGGTGTTGAAATGATCCGCAAGGGGAAAACACCATTCCCTACTTCATCTATGACACCGGTCTGCGATAGGTTAAGCCAAAATTTGATGAATAAATTCGGCTTCTTATTTATTAGTTTAAATAAGGCATGCATGCCACCAGCTCTTCACAGGTAAATAAGAAAAAGATTGTTTATCTCCACGCGGTTACGACACGGGCCTACAAGTCGAGCCCCTCCTGCAAGGCGTTCTTCAATTGGTGTGCTCCACCACGTCGTCGTTCCTGGGTGAATGGGCGGCGGGGTCTACCACTAACCTCAGGTTGCCCTAAAAAGCCCAGGAGTAGGACCATCCAGTACCCCTACGACTTCCGGCGAGTCGGATTGGCCTCTGGCTCAATGGTAGAAATGGAGGGCTAGACAAAACTTCCTGCTGGGGGGGAGGGTTTTCTCGTAGCATCGTGGGTTCGAATCCGTGCCAGGGCTGCAGCCGCCAGTTGCGTTTTAGGACAAATGGTTCGGGTGAGAAGCTGCGGTGTGAGCTTTTTTTGTCAATTCTCCCTCCTATTCTGATTTTACAAGCCCTACACATTAGATACAGTCTGTGCCCAAAGGTCTGGCAACACCTATCATAATCCTACCAAAACACTATAATTTCAATAAGTAGTAGAAATTCAACAACGAAGCATTGAAAGTGGGAAACTACCTTTCTTATGTATCACAGAAGTTAATATATATAATAGGATTCACAATAGAAATTCTTATCAAGAATTACAGGTTTGGGAGGACGATAAAACGAGTATGCAAAATTATTCAAATATTTTATGCATGTACCTATACAATATATACATATAAGCGATCGAACCACAATTATGTTACAAACACTGCTTAACAAAAACGAACTAAAACGTCTAAAAATATGATAGAAATACTTCAAATATATCATTATCAATTGCTTACATATTGCTCTTGAAAGCGGATTTGTACCGTTCTTATTTGACCACCAGACCTTTGGCCACAAACTGTACCAACTCATTCTTCAACGACTCTGATAAGACTTCTAGTCCTGGCTTAGAGTTAATCTCTAGAGAATACATTCCATCTCCTAATTCCTCCGCTGCTGTCTTCCCCTGAATGGCGCTGATTCGAGCTTTTGTCGGATCATTAGGGTCTTTCTTAGCACTTGTTGAGGTGAGCGCCCCGTCGTCACATGCCGTTAGAAACGCCGTTAGAGCTAGTAATTCAAGCGTGTTGGGTGGCATCATCTCCAGTACCTTCATCTCGGAGGGTGACCTGTTGTTTAGTTAGATCCGGATTAGATTCCACCAAGCTGGGGGCTTCGGTTACTCACATCCTACTTTTTAGGATCATTTTATCATATTCGAGTTTCTTAATGAACAGTTCTTCTTTAGACCAGAAAATAGAATCATCGCCTAAAGAGTCCCGCGACCAAAGATCTGCAATTATAGTATGAACCAGGTCAGACTCTAGTATTGCAACTGGGACATTTTCCACCGTTATTATAAATGTTACTGGATCTTCATGGTATTTGACGAGAAATACGTCACCATACCAAAATTCGCGTTCAATGTCAACGACATCAAGGCTCAGGATCCGTTTAATACTTTGGTTCTCGCCGAGCGCACCATTCTCGCAGCAATATAAGAGGTAGGTGCCTTCTAGTGACTTGGTCGCTTGGTTCTCTACGTTGACGTTCAAGGACCTGCGTTCGAGATTAAATTCTCCCCAGGAATCACTGAAGTCGGGAACGGTCCAATTAAACAGTCCAGCAGCTTGTTCAGGACCTGAATATCCTTTAGGCCTCTCGAAGAAGTCAATTCCAACGAGACTTGGCTCAGTCCCATTTGCCGAGAGACATAGGCACTGCCGCGTGAATAGTAGTTTCATTTGAACTTCATCTTCCATGGGGCTCCCTGATTGGGACTCCCTAGAATGCCGCCGTGCCAGCTCCTGCTGTGCTACACGGCCCCGGAGGACAGTAACATCAGCACTGGATTGGGCAGTAGGATCTTGATGGACGAAGGCGGATGGCGAGAGCTTTGACTTCATACTGTCAAGGATATCTACAACTGTAGATGACAGGTAAAACTGTATGATCTGGTCTGGGGGGACATGCAATGTCCATCGAGGGTGGATATAGTCGTGAGATCCTCGAGATCTATAAAAGCCGGGCCCAGTACCTCGGGAACCCTTGCTAGTGTATCGTTCAATCACCTGGCTACAAAGCCAACAGGACTTCTCACTACACCCTAGGTACGGATATGGACTCAAACGTGACTCGATAGCTGATTCCAGATGCATCAAGACCTGCATTTCTGCATGCCAATGGGAATTCGAGATGCTTTTCGACGATCCTAGAGTTTCGTTGAGCTGACCTTGTGTGGGCCGAGGCAGGTTGTACTGAGACGCCAAGTTGACGATGGACTTGCAGATCTTAGGCTTGCTTTGCGTTGTTGGCTCTGGAGCTGGGACGTGGAATATATCAATCGAGCCACATATATCGCGACTGTCAGGTAACCCAGTAGCAAGACCTTTGAAGCTTTCATATGCTGATCGGAGACGTCCTAATAAGTTCACTATGTTCCGCGTGCGTTGGGATTTTCCTGCTGTAGGAGTCGACTGCTCGCTGTACCGAAGCTCATACGCGAGGCAGATTATTTCGTGCAAATTTTCAAAGGCCTTGTCCGTGGTCCCAGACTCAAGATATGAGACACACCGATTCCTAAGCTCTTTGACCAATTTGTTATCCTCTCCGTAGGCGCTAACGATCTCTTCCTCCCGGAGTTTAGAAAGCTCCTCAATGTAGTAATGCAGTTGGCCCTGGTAGAAGTCGACCATCTGCTTCCAAAGCCGATCGGTTTTGATCGGTGGGCATTTCACTGTCAATGCTACCACTCGAAGCCACTTTTGAAGATATTCTGCCATTTTCTCATCGTTTTCGTCAAATCCACCATTCTTAGCAAGGATGATTTTGGCCTGCGTTCCTCCTGGACCCCTAAGGAAACCTGCCGCAGTGACATCATCGGCGTTTTGTGTAGTGTGTCGTACCTCGGTACGACGCTGTTCGCGGCTCTTATCTCTATTCGTATTTTGCTTGGCAAACAACTCTGCAATTCGATCGAGGGTTTTTGGTATCACATTGTCTATAGTAATGTCATCAGATGCGGTAGTTTCGCAGATCATCGACGCATCGTCCTCGTCCAGTTCTTCATTCCAACTTGATTCTGAATAATGGGAAAGTCAGTTCCAGTTATCAAAGCACCACAGCATGAAAGAGAAGCAGAAGATAAGAGAGAAAATGCGTACGTATCGAGTCGTTTCTATCATCACCAGGTTGCTCCTTTACATGTTGACATGGTTCGTGGATCGCGAGTAAAACAGCGTTGGCAAGGAATTCGTTCTCGTCGATACCAATAACTCCCCATTTCGCCATTTTCGAACTTGATTTAGGTTGATAAAGGTTGATATTAAAAAGAATCGAGCGCACAGTTCTGCAACCTAACTGATCTAACAAGCGAAAATGTTATTTTGGTGAAGATAGCCAGTTTGTCTCGGTACGGGCACATCCCGATGCCATGCACCCCTCCTGCCACGCTACACAGACGCAAAGGGCATATCGAATTAAATTCAAGTATATTATTACATAATTCAGTGGTGGCGAGACAGTAAATCGATTGGCGTTTTGATAGTAGGTTCACCCGTGGGCGGTACAATAACCCGGAGTTTACGTAAGCCAGGTTCTCTGTTAGATGCCCCTATTCCCAGGCTCAAGCACGCACGAGTAAGCGGAGAGCTGCACCTCCGTCGCAAAAAAAGATAGCCCTCTACCTCCCGCGCGCACCCCAAAGCCAACTCAAGCTCCTCCATGCCAGACTCTCCGCCCAGGCCAAGCTCTCCAGCCAGGCCAAGCTAGGCCAGGCTCTCAGGTGTTAGACCAGGTTATCGTGTAAGACCAGGCTTTCAAGTGTCAGGCCAGGTCTCACATAGAGCTCCGAAGGGGAAAAACAGGAGGGCGCCCCCCTCCTGGAGTCACCACATAATACTCGAGTTTAGGAGTAGGAGAATTAAGGGCGCGAGCTGCCTTTATTCCTCTAAGGATTGCTCTAATATCCTTTTATCAAAGGTCCTATGGCTCTTTTGGCCTGGTCCTCCACTCTTACTTCTGCTCCGTGTCTTTCCCTATGCCTTGCCTCTTGTTTTGCTCTGAGGATAGGGTGTTATTAAATCCACGATATGATTGGCTAAAAGGGTAGACAATGACTAAGCACTTATGATTGATGACTAAGGTGGTATATTAATAATCACTAGGTATTCAACTTGTACTCGACCGCAAGCATCAGCCAATCGTGGCGATGAGGGCAATTTAATGGCTATCTCAGTCCAACTTTCAGCGACTAGATTATGAGGCCCGACATCTTCTGATAATGTATTTGGTGCCGTAAGGCGGGTTTGGCGATGCCAAGTCGTCATCCAATCGGCTATCTCCTCCCCCTTTTGGTAAGTCTGTCAAATCATGTAGTGGGGAGTATACTTCGTCCTATCTTAGTTCTACCAATTAAAAGCATCGACACTACACCATACCACTGCTACAACTGCCCATGTTCATACCGACTTGACTCCGAGTGCATTTTGAATATCGTCGAGGATGGAAAAGCACCAATGCAGTACTCCTTACGAGCGGAAGCGGCCGTGCAACAGGAAAAGGAACCTGCTGCTCTGCGGTCTGGGCTGCCTGTGCCTGATACCGTTTTACTTCGGCCAGTCGCTACGCTCGCAGATGCAGGGTCTATCGTGTGGTAGCAAACCATACCGCGATGACCCCCAAAATTGGTGCCCCTTACCGGACATTACCGTCCCCGGTGATGACGATCTGGAGACAAGCAAACATTTCATGAGCTCTCGACAGTTGCAAGTGCAAGTCAAACGTCTTTCCGCCGCCGTACGTGTCCCGACTGAGAGCTACGATGATAACGGCGACGTCGACGAGGATCCTCGCTGGGCAACGTTTCCGGACTTCCACCGGGTACTAGAACAACTGTTCCCGCTCGTGTGAGTAAGACCGTGTGCTTTTCTCCGACCGTATGCTGATTTGGTTGCGGTAGACATTCACAGCTTGAGCTTCGCAAGGTCAATCGCTACGGTCTTCAGTATACCTACAGGGGTACAGACGCATCCAAGAAGCCCATTCTCTTCACGGCGCATCAAGATGTCGTTCCTGCTGGTACCGCTTCTCGTTGGACGTATCCGCCATACGAAGGTCACTTTGACGGCACTTTCCTATGGGGACGAGGAGCCGCTGATTGCAAGAATGTCCTCATCGGGATCCTTTCGGCCATTGAGGATATGCTTTCGCAGTCATTCGTACCGCGTCGCACCATCGTGCTTGCCTTTGGCTTTGACGAGGAGACGAGCGGCTTCCGAGGCGCGGCCGCATTGAATCAGTCTCTCATCGAAGAATGGGGTTCCGACTCATTCCTGTTCGTTCTAGACGAAGGCGGTATGGGCATCCAGGGGCAGGGAGGCGACGTCCTTTACGCCTACCCCGGCGTAGGCGAGAAGGGTTACTACGACGTGCAGCTGACACTTGACGTGAACGGCGGGCACAGCTCGAGGCCGCCTAAGCATACCGGCATTGGTATCATGGCAGACGCGATTGTTGCGTTGGAGAAAAACCCGTATTCCCCACGTCTCACCCAGTCCAGCCCCTTTAGAAGGGTGTTGGAATGCAGAGCAAAATACTCAGCCGATGAAGTCCAGCCGTGGCTCCGAGACGCCCTCCTAAGCGGAGACGAGAAGGAGATCGCAAAGCTCGCCGAAGAAGAGACAGAGGAGAAGTGGTTGATGCAGACTTCTCAGGCTATTGATGTCATCGCTGGCGGTGTGAAAGTCAACGCTCTACCCGAAAGCGTTCAACTCCAGGTAAATCATCGTGTAGCATTACACGAATCGACCCGGTACATAAACGACCACATCCGACAGGTACTAGGTCCTGTTGTAGAGAAGTACGACCTCCGCTTCCAAGATTTCAATACTTCGAGCATGGAAGACATCGATCTAGAAACAGACTCAACTAGAATCTTAGTAGCGGAGTCCTTACAGACACTAGATCCAGCCCCAATTTCACCCACCGACAACAACATATGGGCGGTCTTTAGTGGAACCTTACGGCACGTATTCGAGACTACCGAGAGCGGGAAAGGCAAGACGGTCGTTCCGGTGGGGAATATCATGACGGGAAACACCGACACTGTTCATTATTGGGACTTGACGAGGAATATTTACCGTTTCACTCCTTCGAGAGACGGAACGCGTCTGAACCAACATGGGATAGACGAACGGATGGGAATGACTGCTCACTTAGAGGGAGTGAGGCTTTATTACGACTTGATTCGTAATTTTGACAATTGGGAGGATGCATGAGCACCTATTAGCTGTCATTGTTCAGGAAACTGTTGTTTCGCGGTTTTTCTGAGAAACTCAATCGCGTCCCTGGCGCGTGCCGCCAGCATTTCATCGACGCCCCGCTTACGTAGCATTGTTACGTAAGGGCCCGTGACATTAGTCATCTACTAGGTAGTTGCATGGTTTATGCACTCTCACACCTCATCTTTGAGGAGAATCGTGTGGTCGTTTTTACAATGAAATTCCTCGAGTCTTACTGTTATAGCATTCTGATGTCTTCATATTGTTTTGTATTGACTTGATAGGAGAAGAGATGAGCAGAAAGTTCACAGTCGCATCCCTTCGTACATGATAGAGTAATACTCATTAGTCAAATAAGCCCATTATTTGAATAATCTACCCCAGAATAGAGAGGATCAATCCTTGTTTGCATACAAATGAGACTTACACGGCATAGAAGAATCTATAACTGGAAGTTTTGAGATTTAAAAATGGCGTCCATTATGCCGCACACAACCTATAAAGCCCATAATGATAGAAGTGGCCGCCCATTAACCCGATTCAAATATCACCCATTGCATTTTATACCTCTTCACCAGTTCCCGACATCTCCAGCTTGCTTGTATCTTTATTTCGTCTCTTAATGTGGAACGAAACATCTCCAAGTCTAAAGTGATCCCTTTGAAGTAGCCAGAAGGAAAGATTCCTTCAAAGGGCATATGTAATTGAGCCGCACATAAAAGATCTTGACGGTCGCCATATTGTATGGCCTTGTTGTTCCCATCCCGAATCCAGATCTCCATAAATGCTTCCGTAATTTGTCCCACCCATGTAAGACCTCGATACTGAGCAGGGCCGAAAGGCTCTTCAAGGCAAACGTCTTGATAGGCTATTTGTCCTCTATCCGACGGGATGCCCAGCTCTTTAAGTTTGTTGCCGTCATCTTTTACGTCATTAATGTTGATTGGGCAGCGATACTTGGGGGTTTCCGTGAATTTCACGAGCATAACCATCGCAACTTCAGAGCCACCAGATGGAAGGAGCTGGCGTGGAAGGCACTATCAACACGGGAGGGGTATTTCAAACCTAAAGCAGGAGGGCTTGTTTCTAGACTTTTACAACCCTCAAGCATCAATTAATCAATCAAACCTCTTTCTCCACCTTCTAGCCAAAGTTGGGCGTCGCTTACAAGGTTCTCGTACGGTCCCGAAAGCCCAGTTTCCATAACCCATCTTGTCTTTTGAACTCCATTCTCATCATATACCTCGATAGCAAGGCCCGGTTGTTTTAAAGAACCCCACCAACGACCTTTGAAGTTATTCTGATCGACACCCCAACTGAGCCTTGTTTTGTTTCGGAGATTCATTGGAAGGCTTGATCTTGAAGCCAGAAATTCTTCGCCTATCATGCTGCTAATAAAGTGGGGAAGGGGAGGTGCCATGCATTGTACAATTAGCTTCGATGTCGATGCGTTATAAGATAGACGCGGATATCTAGTGGGAGGAAAAGATCAGTAAAAGTGAGTAGCATAAGTGGGAAATGTCAATTTTACGCTTCGTCGCTTTCTCCTAGCTCGAGTTCTGATCCAAGCTTGATCTAATCTCTGAACGAAATCTTGATAGCAAACGGGGCTTCGTAGTCCTCTAAGGAGGGATGTAGATGGAATGCAATATTCTCGCTGTTTCGCCAAGAACGGCACTCTTGGATATACGAATACACTTCGTCGTACGGGGATTTGTGCTCGGTTGCAGTCGTAGGCTTCTCATCCACCTCGTGGAATTCCCCTTTTTCTATCTTTGGTCCTGGATCGGTCGTAGGAGTACTGGGACTCAAAGGCGCACCCATAGAGACATCTAGATTCTGATTGAAAAGGTCCATATTGCATTGTTTGGCATGCTGTTGAATAGACAGATCAGTACCATGATGTATGTCAGATACCTACCTCCTAAAACCTGAGAACCTTGAAACGCCTCAATGAGTCAGCATTGGGGTTAACATTAAGATGCTAGAAGATATACCCATTGGGGTCTCATCTACTGGGCAGCCGTGGGCTAAAAAGCTCTTGCGGTACATTGCGCCCACCATGAAATAACGTAGCAGGGCAAGTTATAGTGAGGTACGCCCTATAGTCCGCTATAATTACGGGGCGCTATAGCGCGCATCCATACTTTGTAAGCCGCTCATCGAAGTCTAGCTATAAGTACCTAATCATTGTGTGAAATAATGAATAAAGTAGAGAATAGGAGAACTCAATTGCTTCACATTAGCATGCAAAAATCGGTTGAATGATAGACACTAGCATGGTAGGTGGAATCCGCCATTATCCGGCCTTTCGTTGAGCTCTCTCATACGAGATGACACGCTAGGCGCCAGGAGAACCGACCTCTTGTCTGGCTATCAAGCGACGGCAATAGATTCGGTCTTCGTGGTGAACATTAGACCTCATGATATCTCACTCGCGTAAGCTAAAGGCAATGATTTACGCGGGTTTACCTGTAGGAATTACCTCCGGCGTGTCCTATCTGCTCGGTTCGATACCTTCCGAATCGGGCAAATTCTCGTCTCCCTAATTTCTCCCTAATTTCTAGCGGGATCCGTCACGGCTCTCCACGTACCTCGCAACCAATGACACTACCTCCCGACGCATGCTAACCCGCCGAGGGATAGTGCGGCTATTTTACATTATAGCAGCCTCTTAGCAATTCGCCATCGTAGCTGGACGTGGCTAATCGAGCAAAGAATAACATTTCGATGTAGCTATGTATTCCACTCCTTCGTTCGCTGCTTAATACTAAGGGCGAGCGTATCTGCTGTCTCACAGGCGGGAAGACTTCACTCTCTGCGAGCAGCCTGTGACCTGAGCTAGCATGCTTGACGGACGGCAACATGGACATACAGCAGCAGATTCCTCTTCATTATCCCATCGACTTCAACGTGACACCGGCACTGCTCGTCGGCCTCGGGAGCTTATCAGATGAAGAGTGGTCGAGAAGGTAAGCAGATCCGTATTTCCTCTCGGAATATTCTGACATTTCCTAAGAGCGATTTGGCAGCATCGCGCCGCCAAGCTGTCTGAGTTTATAACAACTGGGTACCTATATATCGCATGTGTTGCGCTGTCCCTCGTCTTTCTCCTAGTATCTGTCATACGGTCCTATGGACTTCATGGCAGGAAAACCAAATCCGCCTCGTCTCAAGGGACACGCAGGACACACACGCCTCTGGGATATGCAGTGATACAAGTAATCATATTCGCCGCAGCACTGCCTTTGGCATTGTATACTGCATCTCAAGATGGATATTGGATGCAGCCAGTTGCCCTGGGATACGTGCTTCTCTTGAGTATTTCACAGTTTGTCTGGAAGCCAAGCACCATCGGTGTTCTCCTGAGCTACCACATGAATTATTTGGCAGCAGGAATTACCTTACTGGAGATCATGAGGCTGCTTCTCCCTGTTGCGATTATTGGTTCCCACAGTAAGCCATCTGTCGTTGAATGTGTCAAATTGGCATCTTTAGCCTGCGGGCTTATCGTCGCCTTCATCGCACCCCGACAACTGCGCAAGAAGGAGCCCAATCCCGAGAGCCTAGCCTCAGAAGTTGCCGACGAGAAGGCATCCCCCGAGGAGACTTGCTCATGGTTTTCATACTACATTTCATACGAATGGCTCACATATCTCACAATAAGGGGCTTCGTTCGGGACTTGGCCATCGACGACTTGCCTCCGCTTCCGACGTACGACAGGCCAACTACGTGGTTGCATCGTATGCGCGAAGCACGCCTAAAAGGCGGGAAAACACTCAAGACCCTCTGTCTCACGTTTCGGCACGATATCAAGACTATAATGATCTGGTCGGTCACGACTGCGATGGCAGAGTATCTCGCGCCATTCGCCATGTATAACCTCCTTGGATTCCTCGAAAAGCCCGAATCAACCTCAGTTGTCGTACATCCCTTCGTGTGGATTGCGCTCCTATTCATAGGACCCATGACCCGCTCCGTCTGTTATCAGCGGTCGATCTTCACGGGCACAAGACTCCTTGTGCGCGTCAAGGCCACCATGATCCAAGAGATATATCAAGTCGTCATGCAGTCGCAGTCGGACAACACCCTACAGCTAAATCAGACGCAGAACAAATCTGATGGTACTCGGGCGGATGGTGTGGAGCCAGCCTCGGTAAAGATCGAAAGTCTGTTATCCTACGATGCTGACTCAATAGCTAATGCCGCCGACATATTCTATGCCATGACGGCCAGCACAGTGTCGGCGATAATCGCCATGACATTTCTCTATCAACTTCTGGGCTGGCCATCCTTAGTAGGAGTTTTCGTGCTGCTGTCCCTAACCCCCTTCCCTGCTCTGTTCTCCGGGCGCCAATCCCGATTGCACCGAATCGTGATGGAAGCAACGGATGCTCGACTCTCGAGAATTTCCGAGTATCTACAATCGATACGGACCTTGAAGTTTTTCGCTTGGGAAGAAGTTGCATCTGAGAAGATCAACTCTATCCGAGCTACAGAGCAGAAGCGCATCTGGAAGAGAAACATCACGTCTATGCTCATTGCTATGACCGGCGATATGCTCTCCCTTGTCAGCCTTCTCTCTATGTTCACGTCGCTCGTCCTATTCACCGATACGCCACTTCGGGCCCCGACGGCTTTTACTGCGCTAGCGCTCACGGAGACTTTACGGGCGCAGTTTGTATGGCTGTCTAAGGTTGCTCAGTGGGTTGCGCAAGGGAGCGAATCGTTGCAGCGAGTTGACAGATTCTTCGAGTCCGCCGTGGAGAGGCAACGGCATCCGACCGGGCCACCGGAATTTAAAAATGCCACTTTTAGCCTGACTTCATCGTCGAGCTTCCGCCTCGAGGACATTTCAATCTCGTTCCGCGAGAAGTCGCTAAACGTCATCACGGGCCAGACAGGAAGTGGCAAGACATCCTTACTCCTCTCGCTATTAGGCGAGACGACTCTTGAATCTGGCAAAACTACTTGTCCCCCGGATGTGGCGTATGTGCCCCAGACAGCTTGGCTGCAGAATACCACCATCCGTGAGAATATTTTGTTTTACAGCCCATACGATGAACGCCGGTATAAGCAGATCATCTATGCCTGCGACCTAGTCGAGGACATGGCTCAATTGCCGTTGAAAGACTTGACTCAGGTTGGAGAACAGGGTTCAAGTCTTTCAGGGGGGCAGAAGCAACGTATATCGTTGGCCCGCGCTCTGTACTCGCCCTCGTCGACATTGCTTATGGATGATATCTTCTCAGCGCTCGATTCGCACACCACAGTGAGGGTCTACGAGAGGTGCTTTCGTAGCGGACTCCTGAACGAGCGGACGGTTATTCTGGTAACTCATTTCGCCGCAGCTGTTGAAGATGCTGTGATGATGGTCTCGCTATCCCAGGGGAAAGTGTCGTTCTCGAAAATAGGTGGCAACAGGCCATCGAATGATGTCAAATCACAATGGATCACCCACCTAGAAGAAGAAATCGAAGTCGACCCCACGTCGCCATTAACGGCAACCCCTCAATCAGAATGTCTTCCAGAACGGGGAGAGCCTATAGACTTGGCGGTATACGAGACCAACCCAGACGCAGCAGAGGCCGAAGAGAAACGTGCTTCGGGTCGTGTGCCACGACGATTCAGTAAGTGATCAACTGCCATATATCCGGGTTCTCACCATCTCTAACATAAACAGTCCTCCAATACATGTACCTCTTCGGTGGCTACACCGCCGCTACCCTTACGATTCTCAACACGTTGCTAGTGCAGGTCGCCTACTTTTCCATCACCTTCTGGCTCAGCATCTGGACGGGGCTGTCTAGCCAGGACGACTACCCCTCCAAGGCGACCTCCTACCTGCTGGTCTACATCGGCACGGTGACCGCCTTCATCGCGCTTCAGTTCCTCAACAACTACCTGTACCAGCAGGGCGGGTGGAAGGCAGCCAAGACGATGCACGAGCGGCTCGTAGCCTCCATCTTCCGCGCGCCGATCTCGTGGTACGACACCACACCCATCGGCCGCGTCGTCAACCGGTTCGGCGTGGACGTGCAGTCGCTCGACAGCTTCCTGGTCGACTGGCTGCGCATGTCGCTCGACAACGGCGTGCGGCTGGCGCTGCGGCTGGACGGCATCGCGTCCATCATGCCCGTCGT
>JAOXNQ010002800.1:0-41592 GCA_028571165.1 Hypoxylon perforatum
TTATTATTAATTACGCCGTAAATTATTATACCCTCGGTATTTTTTCCTAGTACTCCCACATGTCAAACCGTGCCCTAGTGGCTGGACTGAATACATGTGCTACAGAATTCGCACGCCTTAAGGGCGACTACAACAGGTTTACTACCATACCACGTTGGTTCTCACCAACCAACCTAGTTCAACCAAATTGTCGAAAATGAGGGAGCCTCTGCGTCTTGAGAAGCCACCGGACCAACTTCTGATTGGCGAGTGGGGTGTTTGTCAGCCGAGCCAGGTCTTCTCTTGACCCAAGCGACAACGGGGCGATGGCCGCGCGTAGTTAGTCTCTTTCCACTTCGAGGTCTTTGCAACCGAGAATGACATGTTCCGCCGTCTCCGGGGCCTCGCCACAGCGACATAGCGGCGTGTTTACGCCAGGGGTTCGTATTTTGAATAGGAAGGCATTCAGGCCGACCTTTCCGGTACGGACCTGGCATAGAACAGTCGCTTCATGTCGCAAAAGCCCATAATACCTTCCACCTTTCTTGAGCTCGCAAGACGGTCCTTGAGCTTCTTCCGCGATAGCACGCCGTCCAATTTCCTGCCGCTCTGCGTCATTATACCAGCGACATTTCCAGTGCCAAGCCAAGGCTTGTTTTGCATCCTTATGGTCGTCTGTCCACTCCTTAGCCTTTGCTGCCTTCTCGAGCGTGTACCCTGCTGGGAGCGGTTTTGAGCCGATGGTCCGTCTTCTCCTCTGGTCGATACCTTTGTCTAGAACGAGGGCGGCCCGAGCACAAGCGCTCCGCAAAAGTTTCGCCTTCCCTGTACGCTGAATACGTTCCTCGAAGGCGGCAACTCTTGAGTTAAGGTATAGGTCGAGCGGCGGTATCGCTGCTTCGGACTCGAGGTATCGTACCGGTGTTGCTTTGTGAGCCCCGCATATCGTTCTGAGGCAGCTGTTCTGAATCTCTGCCAGCTCGCGCGCTGGGCCTACGGGGGAATCCCCGAGTTTATGCCACGACGATGCGCCGTATGCGAGGGTGCTTCGTATCACCGTCATGTATATCTGCCTGGCCCGGGCGAAATCGCAGCCCCAAGTCGTGCCGACCAGCTTCGTAAGAGCGAGCTTTTGTATGGCCATCTTGGCCTTCACTTTGGTGATGTGCGCGTTCCAGCTAAGTTTGCGGTCCAGCCAAACTCCTAGAAATCTGGCGGCAATCGCGGGAATTTTTATAAATTAATAATGATTAATTTTTTATTTTATTTTATTTTATTTTAATTTACCTTTTTTAAAAACATCTTTATAAATTCGAAATTAAATCGCAAAAATACGCACGGACCACCGTTAGAATGCATTTTAAATAAGGTCTCCAATGGTATTTTATAAATTTTTTTAGGAGGCGATAAAGATATTGGAACATGTGGTGGCGGTTCGGAGGAAGACGCTGAACGAAAACGACTATAGTCGATTGGCATCGGAAGACGCGCTCGCCAGGCTCTACCTCGACGATAGAACAACGTAGGCAACCTTCTAGAACCTGTTATATCAGTAGGCAGTCAACTACTCGCTGGAGATGAGTCCGATCGACCAGTCTGCATAAATTTGCTTACGGATGCACATGAACAATCAGAGGATGAATAGGAGACCTCGGAGGATGAGGGTGAAGGATCAAAGTACATAAGCGCGAGACTATAGAGGCTAACGGATAGGCTAGGATCCGTTGACCTACTGATAAATATTATTGTGCTGGTGGAAATCTACTTAAATCAGTATACATCGGTTCTGTTGTGAACGTGATTAGGTGCTTCTCAAATGGATGTGATGCTTTAAGGAAGATCGTCGAGGCCTTGGTTTGGCGTCCCGCGCCGATCAGGTAGAGAGGGTCCATGACCGCCGTGAAAGCCTCGGATAATATGCTAGGCAGCCAGGGAGATTATCTTATCACTAACCCTCTTTCTAAGTAGTAATGCAGAGTACTCCTTATGCCGAATTGACCTTGGCTTTCCAACCTCCAATGGTATGAAATACAGGAAACAGTTCTCGAAATGGCCAATTTGGACAACTGAAACTTGAGATAAGTCTTTCGTAATGTATATAGGATACAGTACCTCGTAACTCTCCCCTGATGTAACGAAATCCGCAATTGGCATTGCCTCGCCCATCCCCCTTCCCAAACCCACTACGCAGACAACCAGAGCAGCGTTGAATGGCGTAAGTACCATCTAGTGATGGAAACTATGTGCGCAACAATATGAACAGCTGACCTAACACCCCTTATGTCTCAACCATCAGCGGATCAAAATTCAGTTGATACCAACGGCTTCCATCACAGGACTGTGCCATCGCTTATTAAAATGCCGTTGATATTTATATTTCAAAACGGAAAGATTGTCCTTGACCAGAAAATTATGGAGCGCGCGTGGTATCATAATCGCCGGTTGCAGATTTTCTCGGTCGACCACGTTTACGTGTTTTGGAAGGTCGGGAGATGTTATTGTCTTTCAGATATGTGTCGTATGCCTCCGTATCTTCCATCAGGACCACTGGTTCCCAAGTCAATTTTCGGGTGTTGCGCCATTTGACGCGAAGCTCAAGGCCTTGATTACCAGGTTTGGTGAATCTATGGGCCCGGATTTGCTCCACGACATATTCTTCGTCGCTATTTGGCGCTTCGTCATCATGTTGCATAGAATCTCCTACGTCGGAATCGGCTGTGCTCAGCATGCCTCGCTTCACAGAGGAAGCGGATGGCTGGTCCCTTAGGCTTGGACTTGCACAGCCATGGAGCCCTTGAGACCTGCAGAAGCCCCAGGTGAATTGCAACTGAAAGGTCATCTGGCCGCCCTCCGTTACACGTTTTAGAACAGCGTCCTGAAGTGGCCACTCATCGAACGCCGCGGTAGGCGCCCCTGCAGCATCCTCCTCGTCACTATAAATCTGGGAAGATGGCGGCGTATAGATGCCGTACGGATGAGGGGGTCTCCTAAAGCCGCTTAAGCGACTGTGCTGTGGCTTTGGCACCTGGGAGCCAGATAGGTTCTTGCGACGTTTTCGCGGTGGCCGTCCAGTGTAGTCGTCATCGTTATCATCGGTGTCCTCAAATTCATCCGCTCCCTCATCGTCGGAATCGATACTAGACTCGTTGGAGGGGTGGCGATCCTTATCAAACGCTGCCAGCCTGGGTCTTAACTTCCACTGGGGCTTTGGCGACTCTTGGCAACTATTGTCGCCTCCGTTGACCAGCTCAGAGCGAGATATGCGCTGTGGATCGGTGGTTTCTTTCGGCGACGTGGGAGAAAGCGTGGAAAGGCTACGGGATCTGGGTAACGATGGAAACTGGACCGTGGGTGATGCGGCGTTGCCAGTAAATTCCTGCCTAGCCTCACAGGAAAGACGAGCAGTGCGACGCAATAGCTCCTGGCTCGGCTGGTGTTGTGCCGTCCGGGGGCTCTGCGAGATAGGCGACATCCGCCGCACTGGAATACATAGCGGTGCTGGAGAGCCCTCTAGGCTAGGCGGTTGCTGTTGTCGGCTTGATGCAATCCCATTGATAAGCCCTTGTGTGGAGAACGACTCTTTGAATACCATCTCGACGTCGCCCTCAGTGCCAAGCGCATCTTCAGGAGTTCTGTCTAAAAGCCGCGTTAGCTTCGGCACCCCGCCTATAGACGAGAACTCTGTGTACGAACCTGGATCAGCCATATTGTCATTCTCAACGCTGTTTTGTTGAGGCCGCTCAGCTTCGTCATCGCTGTCGCTATCGCCTTCTCTCCGACCACCATTAGGTCGGACATGCTCTTGGGAACTGTCGTCTGGTTGTAAAGGGGTACCAAAGTGCCCTGGGCAAGGTAAATGAGGAGTTTGGACTTTTGAAGGAATTGCGTGGGATATCTCCTCAGCAGGTCTGTATGGTGTAGTGCCCCCGGACGTTAGTTTTGCCCTGTATAAAGCGATACCGGCAGGACTCGGCTGGCGATGGATCAAGGCAGACTCGTCACTGGTCTCGGTTCCCTCCAACGGCTCTTCTGCGTCACTATCGCCACTGTCAGCGGCGGTAGTGGAACCGGCTGTAGTGCGAGAGCATTTGTCTCCTAAGACTTGTTAGAATAACGTGCTACAAAGAACAGAAAATTCGCGTGCATACCAAGAGTAGTAACACCGCCAAGCTCCACGTTTCCGGTACGACGCCGCAAAAGCTCGCTAAGCGGTGGGAACGAAGTATCGGATTGGTCATCCTCGAATTCCTCATCATTAGATTCTTCGTCGCTTGATAATAGCAAAGCATCATCTGGCGAACTCCCAGCAGGCACTGGGACTGCAGGTATTGAGGCTGCGATCCTGCAAGCAGGAAATGTTTCGTGATTGAGCATGACGTTAGTCATGGCGCCTGGCTGCGAATGTGTATAAATTGCGAATATTGCTGAGTAGAGGAAGAACGAGTTCTGAGTGTACGCTGAGAAGCAGACTTGCCGGTTGGGCTCGGGGACAGGCGGAATAGATATACGTATAGGAGACGTGCGGGCTTCACTGAAGGACTAGGAGTGAGCGCGTCCTTGACTTCCGCTCCGTCTCCTCTTATCAACCCCAACAGCGTCTGTAAGCTGCGCTCCAAATGATAGCTGAGGAACAAAAAAGCACCGCCTCCCCAGTCCCTCGTATTTCTGCCAATCGTATATCTGCCGAACCAAGACGAGACAGCTAAAGACAATCCTTCTACAAGGGTATCGTCGACGCCGCCGCAAATTATGTCCGCGATCGACTGGCATATGGTCCACGGCGTCTCTAGTATTGGTCCGTGGAAGCTTGGTTAGTATGATGTAGGATCGTTGTCTCTAACTTCTAGCCCCTTTCTTGAATGAACTTGTATTCCGGTTATCACGCCATTTCGGCCAGCACAAATGGTAGGATGAGCTCGCTCGGCGCTGCCTTGCACGCCCTCTTGTCGTATTTGGTAACGCCTTTGCATGACACGTCTGCCTTGCCATTGCCCCGAATGAAAGGGGATCGTCCCATACATCACGCCGCATCATAACCCGGAAAGGTTGATTCATCGTCATGGCCCCAGAGAGGCCGCGTCAGCATAGAGTCCAGCTGAACCTCTTTCAAACCGTCTTGCTGGTAAGCGGTCCAATTGCGACCTCCTGCGATATGATGATGCGAAGAGAGTGAGGCATCCTCATCTCCACGAACACGCAATGATCGCCTGCGGTATTTTTGCAATTGGCCAAGATCGGCATCTCCGCCTGTAACATCCTTTTGCAAGGGCCAGTACCACTTGACTTATGCCGGCTTCGGCCAACACCAATCGCAGGCTGCGCTCGTACCAGACTGCCACTTCGCATGAGCGATCACCTGTCGAGACGCCCTAGGAAACCCAGGGGCGCTGGTCCGTTGTCTAGCCTAACAGCCCACCAGGTGATGGCGGGAGTCAGCTTAATCTCCTGGTGCGTTCCGTCTGCGTCAGAATCATCTCATCCAGCTCGGAGCATGCCCCTAACACGAGATATTAGACAAGGTTCCAGCTCAGGTCATGTCGATCGTCGCGGCTCAGATCGAGATGGACGTTCCGATTGGCCGTTGGACCCGGTCTGAACATGACTTATGGCATGAACTAGGTCACCCACCACCGGCCATGGCAATGCTAACGAGCAGACTGATGAATGAAGCCAAGCATGCAGCCGGGAGATGCAGGCTTCTCGGCCATACCCTGGTCGCTACCTCGAAGCGAGTGTTACCTGCGGCATTTTCGTGATTGGTCGACAGGGTGGAGGGTCGTGAATGGTGTCCCAAAGATCCTTCCATGGCAGACCGAAAATGCAAGCGGAAATCCACATCCGCTTGGGCCGGCGTAGTGAAAGCTTCCCCAAGGCCTGAGAATCGAGAGATATGCAATTATGTGCCCTCTCGGTAACACGAGACAGAGAAGTTGTAATCAAGTTCAGAGTCGTGGTCGAAGGGGGAGCGCTACCCCGGCAATCCTCGCAAGGCGGGTGATGGGCCAAGCGGACGGAACGGCGGGCAACATAAGAGACGGCGTGACTCAAAGACAGGGGTGCGGGGACGAACGCCAGACCAGACCATGCCGTGAAAATGAGCAACAAGGGCGCGACCACGAAAGCCGACGAAGGGAAGGAGGATGCTCAAGTCGAAAGTCGAAAGTACAAGAGGGCGACAGATGGGAGGAGGGCCCCTATTTATGCTGCAGCGCGAGAGGTGACGTTGGCATGGGCCAATAGCGAAAAGCGGCGAGTGGGGCGGCGTCAGCGCTTGACCCGATCGGGAGGGCGCCAAACCCGGCGGAGCGAGCACCGCGTTCCATATTACAAAATAAAGGCACAATGTCAATGCATTTGCCGAGTTTGTGGTTTCCGGAGCCACATGGGGCATATATGTTTATGGTTTGACACATCGTGGATAGACAGCTGGACAACTAGATTGTTTAACAACTAAATTATGGGCCAAATGTGCCAAAATTAGCATATGTAATCGTTATCTTGGTAGAGAAGCATCATGGAAGCTCGTACAATGGATGTTAGGTTTATCATTTGGCGGAAATGGCACGATTGGCACTTTGGCGGTTGTCTTGCTAATAGCTGCCCAGGTTCTGCTAACACGTATTTGGTCAAATAGTATTCTTGGTATTGTCATTCATTTAAGTAATTTCTGAGTACTTAAGGAGGCTGAGGTATCTCGATTATTGTGTGAATCATTTGAATTTGAGTAAATTAGATCATAAGACTTATTAATGCCTACGTTTGAATGACTATGGACCTGCGCTAGGGATCAAATTCTTCATCGCTATATCTCATTGTTACATCTCATTGTTTGCCTCCTTGTTGTAGCTTACGAAAAACTTGTGATTTATAGTAAGGTTGTAGTAGTAATTCCATCTGATCTCATTCTGAACACCACATGAGTCCTTCGAGTCTAGGAATTTGACCAAGTAGGATGCTATCTGTTAACGTTTAAAGGTCATGCATTTAAATTGGACTGCCTAGATATGGTACACATTCGCCCTGCTTTAAACTTGGCAGTATCTAGGCAGACACGCCTGCGTCACTTAGTAATTTACTTGGCTGGTACAAAATAGTGTGACAGTCCTTCAACACCAGCTCTACTTGATATCAGTGACTAGTTACGATATTGACTCACAGCTACGATTGAAATGGACGTCTGAAGGAAGAAAAATGATTTGATGCATGGCGTCGAACGTTGAAGTGCTCTCTTTGAAGTTCTCAGACAAATTGCCCTAACCGCCAGGGAAACGAATACAAGGCCGCAATGGATTCTCACAAGCACTTCGAAGCCTCGACACCTAGTCCTCCAAAAAGTTACACGAATACGGATGAGAGTAATTTCGTCCGTTGGGCAGCCCTTTCCGCCCTGGTCGTACGAGGGCTTATTCTTAGCCGATTTCCTATGCTTCATAAATCAACTCTACGACTATTGGAGAGATCAGTGTTAACAAGAAGACGATATTTGCTATCTCCTAGAAAAAGATTCATACGCAGCTCGAGATCTGAGCGAGCTACGGATAGTGAGTCATCTGATGTGGAATCTCCGACCTCGGTACTATCCCCGTCCTGGGACGATTATCAATTTCCGGAACCCCCTGAGACGGACGGCGATGCAGAGACGGGACGCTGTGAGTGGTGTCACGATGAAGTTCATGTTTCCCAGCTTAAGGATAGCACATGGTGGAGGTAAGAGCTGAATCAAGTCCGTCAAGAAGTGTCACCAAGATTACATACCTAACAGGTTTAAGAAAACATTTTAAAGCCGATTTGCAGCCCTACGTCTGCCTCGAGGGCTGTGAATATCCGCGTATGCTTTTCTCGAGAATCGATGAGTGGCAAGACCACATGGACTTTTTTCACGATGAGGATTGGATCCAAAAGCTACAAAAGCGTGCTAGACGTCACTGCGATTATACATCCTGCCCCCCTGAAAAGCAAAGGTTTAGTACCGTGCAGGAGCTACAAGCCCATTACTACCTCGTCCACGGAAACGACCCGACTCTAGCTCAGACAGCTGCGATACCAAAGAAACGTGTTGAGCTTTCACCGGATGAGCTCGCTATCTGCCCATTGTGTCATCAGCATATTCTGACAGAGGAAGATGCCCTCATTAGGACCTACCATGCCGGAGATCTTATCGACAATGGCAGAAATGACCAGTCTATGTACTCGGAAGACCAAGATGCTGAGAACTTAGTGACGAGACAGATGCTCGTTGAACATATCGCTAGCGATATCAGAAGCCTCGCTTTGCTATCTCTTAGAGATATCAGCAGTGAGACTACTCGTGCCGGACCTTCCGACTCGATCAACCACAGAAAACCTGATGATGACATCTCGCTGCAAGATGAAATCAACAATATTTCATTGTCCGGCCGTACTTCAGGGTTGTCCAAATCAGAGTTCAGAGCCCTGAGCAACAGAGCCACGGCAGCGGGTCAGGCGACGATAGCATCACCGACAGGAGGACCGTTAAAAACACAGGACGACAGTCCAGTCTCTCGAATCTCAGCATCGCTGAACATGAGAGATGAGATAAATGACGCCCTTGTTGAGAGCACCTTTGATTACGGCCGACGATTTCTCCCTGCAGGCAGTCTCGAGAGGCTGGTCACATCTAGAAGCGTTAAGGAGAAGCTGGCATACTGGAAAGCTGGCGATGAGAAAAAACAGAGCCTTATGGACTTCATTCTTGCCGAGGCAAGAAAAATCTTTGTCATCATAGTGAACATTGGTATGATCGATATTGGCATAGTGAACATTGGTATGATCGATATTGGCGATGCTTTGGAGAGCCTCCGAAATTCGGGCTTTACAGACTGCGACCTGCCCATCCCGCGAGATATCATCGAGTGCGACAGGATGAAGGGTACGGGGGTTGGGAAAGAGTGTCGTCATGAGGCGGCCTTGGCTGTGTTCCACGAAAAGCCGTGGCGTCGCTCGGCCGTCTCGGAGTTCTACCATTCTCAGTGGCAGTTTCTTGCGCCCGTGTTTACCCCCGACCTTGAGGAGATTGTATTGGATGCGAGAGCCATCCTGCCCCTGGTCCACGTTGGCCATGACTCCCAGATTGGGTTCTTCAGTAAGGTTTACGAAGTTCAGTTGCATCGTGACCATCACCGGGGAATCGAGCCGCTCGAGGACGGACAGGATCTCCGCGTCGCACTGAAAGAGCAACGAACGGACTCCGGCGATGATAAACTCCGAAGCGTATTTGAGCATGAGACGGAGTCCCTGAAGGCGCTCCGCAAGTTTCGACACAAGCACATGATAACTATGATCGCCTCGATCGTCCGAGGTGAAAAGCAGTATTTCATATTCCCCTGGGCAGACGGAGCCAACTTGCGAGCGTTCTGGATAGAAAATGAGTTCTGGCCATTGAAACCGAGTTTAATCTTAGAAGTCGTGCAACAGCTCAGCGGTCTGGCTAGCGCACTGGATACACTGCACGAGCAGGGATGGAGACACGGAGATGTGAAGCCTGAGAACATCCTCAGATTCTTGAATCTGTCGACCTTGGGTAACCTCAAGCTTGGGGACCTAGGGCAAGCCAGGAAACATGACACTAAAACACAGCTTCGATCGGTTGGAACCGCGACAAGGATTGGCACCATGCGCTACGAGCCACCGGAGACCGTCACATCTAGCAGCCTGCCAAGATCTCGAAAATACGACATATGGTCCATGGGATGTGTCACAATGGAATTCGTCATATGATTGCTATACGGACAAAAGGGGATGGATGAGTTCAGTCGAGCCCTCTCGAAGGACCGCACTTTCGAAGAGGCTTTTTACTCAACGACCCGAGGCGTCGACGGCGAATTGCGTGGCGAAGTGCACTCTGCAGTCAGGTTCTGGCTGGAAGAGCTTTCCAAGCATCCAGATTGGCCGCCGGACTCGGCAGTTGCTGACCTCGTGAGACTCGTCGCGACCCATCTGCTTGTGGTCCAGACATCGTCTGCACAGCCCATGGTGAAACAGCCAAGTTCAGAACAATCCAGCGTCCCCTCCAGAACGATAGAAACAGGCTCGGAACCAGATGTGTCCAATGTTCGAGCGGATTCCAAGCTGCTTCAGGAACAATTAAGACGAATCCTGGCCAAATGCTTGACGGAACCCGAGTATCTGTTTCCTTGGACGGCGAGGGCAGCTCTCTGTCGCCGCGCCATCCCTGACTACCAGAACCATCATGCTCCTGGGGGTATAGTAAGTGTGCTAAGCTATGATTAGTATTATATATTTATGAGGACATAGACAGGTTCTATGCAATGTATATATTTGTAGGGGCTACATTATTGAAATTTTGTAGTATGTAGGTGAATGCTTGAGTCAATTTACACTTCACCATAACACTGATCAACTCATCGAATCTTCAGAATCATACGCACTCCCATCCTCGTCCGAGTCCAGATACCCCACCCCCGACGAACCCTTCAGCAGCGACTCCCCCTCGAGCCCATCCGTCCTGACCTCCTGCACCGTAGCCCTGACCTTAAACGTGCTGTTCTCGGCGCCGCCTGCTAGCGACAGCAGCCCCTGGCCGTCGACCCACCACCGACACTCATCGAGACCCGGGGTGCCCCGGCGTCTCGATATACCTGTTTCCGCGCGCGAGGTAGAGGTACTCTTGGTCCGCGTGTCCGGCAGGTAGTCGCCGTACTCCTTGCGGAACACGCTCATGACGCGCTCGTTGGCCGCGCGCGTGCTGTCGTATGTCCCGACCATGCGGAACTCGTGGCCTGAGTACGTCCCGTTGATCGTGTGCGTGACGGTGTATACCGCGCCGACGCCGCCTTTCTTGCCTGATGACGTGCTGCTGCTGCTGGACTTGCCTTTGGGCGCCGGCTGGGAAGCTCTCAGCTCCAGGATCATGTCCTCCGGGTACTTGGCCTCGAGTGCCAGGAGCAACGCCTTCCTCGGTCCTCCGGCGGGGCCCTCCTTTTCGTTGGGGCTCTCTTCGTCGGAGTCTACGCGGACCGGGGCGCGAGGAGGTGGTTTCTCGGTGCCGGCGCTTCCTTTCGCGTCCACCTTGGCGCGCTTGGGGTAGAAGCCGGGCTTCCGCTGCCCGGTGGTTGATGCCTGGCGTTTGACTGGTGCTGCTTTCGGCGGCATGATTGGCCTTTAACGATGCCTCTTCGACGGGGTTCTCTCTGTATTGCTGGATGATGTAGTAAATAGTATGCTGGTGAGACTAGTATGTATGATGAAAAGATAAGGAGGCGTTTCGACCTTGAGCTAGGGCACACCAACGCTGTTAATATGAAACTGTTAGTTGAAGGAATGAGAATTGCTCGCAAGCTTCAACGTGCCTACAATATGTGCCTTCCCAAAATATGAGTGGATACCAAATAAAATGAGTCTATCCACACCCATTCAAACCAAGGTATTTAGTTTCCCAACCTACCTAAACGATAAGCTCGTATGTTTTGCCGATCTCCCACACTTCAGCGAGGCCCGGTTTCCAGCCCCCTCGTTATATCTGCTAATTTACCGAGGCTCTCATACATAGGTAAATAAGCTTCAGAGCTGCTAAGGAGTAGGCTGGGTCCTCTTTCTGGAGATTGAATCATAAGGGATTATCGTTCGCCTCATATCCAATCGTGTTTCCACCCATAGGTACCTCTTACACGTAGGCACGAGATAAAAGAACACCATGAGAAGAGAAGGCAACATAGCACAATTTGTATCGCTTCATTCATAAGTTGTCCTATTCATTTCCTTCCTCATGGCTCGTTAACCTAGATAAGATAGGTACCTAGGTTAAGTAACAATCAATGGCCCACATTAACCCCGGCCGGCCAGCCCGCAAAATCCGCGTCTCCGGGCTGCGGGAACAATCCCCTCGGCGCCTGTCCCGGCGCTGCTGGTTGCGGTGGTTGTGCCAAGCCTATGCCCACGCCCCCGTTTTGCTGCTGCCCCTGTCTGGCCGCATTCTCCTCCGCCTCGCGGTGCGCCTGCTGTCTCCTCGCGCGGTAGTACATCAGGAATAGGATGGCGCCGATGAGCCCCAGTATGATCACACTCTCGAGTATGCCGTCCAGCTCGTCGAAACCTTCGCCGAGGGGCTCGCCGTCGCTGCCCGTGATCGTGTCCTCGAAGTAGTCTTCGTACACGTCGTCGTAGTAAATGTTGTCTTCCTGGAGGAAGTTGGCGATCCATTCGCTAAGGGACCAGTCTTTCTTAGGTGCTTTTCATTCATGCGTGAGTACTCATATCGATAGACAACGTAGATAAATGAGAAAGGTAATAAAAACACAACTTACACGGCTCGTCCTGGATCGAATTAATCCGACCATGCGTGAACGTGTTCCAAGCACTACGTACGCGTAGCTTCAGGAGGCTCAAGGTCACGGGAAGATAAGCCTCCTCGTTGGTCTCCAGAGCCTGATCGTAGTATCTCTTGGCGAGGTGGAAGTCTTGGTTCAAACCAACGCCGTTCTCATGCATCCAGCCGAGGTTGTAAAGAGCCTGGGCGCTCTGGAAGTACTCCGAGGCTCCCGTGTAACATTGAGCTGCCTTATCCAGCGCGATCTCGGTGCCGATGCCGCTTAGGTAATAATCGCCCATCTTTACTAACGAATCAATATTCTGTTGGATGGCGGACCTTGTCCAGTATATTAACGCTAGGGCCGAGTTCTGGAGTAGGCTGGGTTTCGGCGCCTGGCGCTTGACCCATGATGGTAGAGGGAGTCGTGATTGTGTGGGGTCAAGCATGAATGCGACGTTGTTCTGCGCTTTCTCGTATCCCTGCTCTGCAGCCATGAGATAATCAAGGAAGGCGAGTTCGTAGTCGCCGTCTTCGTACGCCTGATTAGCTTCCGCCCAAGATGACACCAAAGGTTCGGCTCTTTCAGCGACATTTTTGTAATATGCCATAGCCATACCACAGGTCTTGTCTCTTCCCACACCATGGTGAATCATCTCAGCGAGGTAGTATTGCGCCTCGATGTTAGCCCAACGAGCGGCTGCTTCGAAGTACTGGTTGGCGATTTTGAGGTCGTCGGCGGTACCCTGGTCAAGATGAAGGGTGCCCAGTGCCACGTGAGAAAGGCTAAAGTCCTGATCAGCGGAGGCCTTGAATAGTTCGGTCGCCTTCGAGACGTTCTTCGGCATGCCAAGGCCATGAAGATTCATTATCCCCAGACCCCACTGAGACTGAGCATCGCCGTGCTTGATTCCGCGCTCGAACCATCCCTTGGCAAGCTTGAAGTCTTGTCTGACACCTTCTCCCCGCAACCACATTCGGCCGATATAGCCAGCAGCTTTGCTGGCATACTTCTCTAGTTGAGGTTTCGGCTGGTCCACCGCGCGGCCATCTTTGGCACGCCAGTACATGTTCGTTACCGCGGCAAAATATCTCCGAGCCAGATCGACATTTCTATCTAGACCCCGTTGGCCTTCATAGTAAAGCCTACCCAAGTTAAAGGAGGCCTTAAAATCCCCTTTTTGAGACATCAAGTCGAGATATTCGATAACGTCGTCAATAGCGGCGTACGCGTCGGAATTCGGACTTGCTTTCAAAGCATGGATGCCGGAGCTTACCACACTGGCTCCCTCACCATAGACACCACCAACTTCGTCAGACAGTCGGTACGCCTCGGGTGTGAAAGCTATTCCGCCGGGCGGACCGGATCGATACCAAGCCATGCCCTTATCTGCCACCCTCTTGTAATATCTGCAAGCAGTCTCGCAGCTCTTAGGCGTACCGATTCCGCTCAGATGACGGGCGGCAACGGTCATTTCCGATCTCGTGTGGCCCGCGTCGGCGGCGAAGGTATGATATAAGAGAGCTTTCGCCTGGTCCCGCTCCACCGCGTCGCCCAAGCCCGTCGCGTACATCAACCCCACCATATGCTGCGCAGAGCTATTTCCGTACGAGGCTAGTCGGTAGTAGTGGTCGAACGCGGTCTTGAAGTTCCTCGGGTGGGAGTAGTTGCCAAAGAAATTGAGCTGCGCTAGTAGGTAGATCGCATCCGTGTTGTTCTGATCGGCTGACTCCTGGAGCAGCTTGACGCCTTCGAGTAGGGGTCCGGTGATGACGGGCACCACATGCTCCTGGGGAGGAGCGCTCACTCGTAAGCTCGGTAGTGCCTTCATGGCGTATTGGATTAGCGACCCGAAGAGACCGACTTGTTTCTTTGTCTTTCTGTATAGCGGTACTTTAATCTTTCGAAATTCGACCATTGCCTCGTGCACAAGCTCCCATCCTGCTCTAAGTTAGGTACGAGTTATTGGGCGAGCGATCGTGCAGCTACGGCTGCTTACCATTTTGGTAGGGAGCCCACGCAAGTTGTGTACCCTGTACAACATCGCTTTCGACGGCTCCAGGTTGTAAACTAGTGGCGGTTGTCTCGTCGGCGTCAGTTTCTAGGACCTGCTGTTCCGCAGCAGATGCAGAAGCGACAACCTGCAAAAGCACTTTGGCATAACGAGTTAGCTTCCAGAGCGTCTAAGACCTGCCGGTTCTGCGTTAAGGGAGGATTTGTAATAGGCAAAATACATACGGATCGCGGAGAGGAACCAACGCCTCATTGTGAAATGACTGCTAAGAGCAAGATTCTAAACGCTGTATTAATGTCATGATCTCCAGTGGAGGTTAGGAATTGTGCGGCAAGAGAGAAAAGAAAGGACAAAGGTGGTTTGTAGGCCGTGATCGTGATATGGAAAGGAGCTTAGAAAGCGGCAGAAGCTCTAAACTTACAAGCTGTCCAGATCGGCTGCCAAACGGTACCCTGCATACGCGACGTCAGGCGGGCTGAAAGAATACTAGCATTCTAATTGGCTAGATAAGCCCTGGCCGGTGGGGCTATGTGCTTTACCCATACACCCTGTCATCCTAGAAATTTCATCATCCTGTGAGGTCAAACAATTCGATATATTCGTACTTTTTCCTCTTATACGTCCAATTATATAGGTGAAGGTTTGAGATTTTCTAGTACGACTAAGATTCACTAGAAAAAACTCTATTACTAAGTCAAATTTCTGGCTGCTTATATAGTCGAGCCGGACATTTAAAAGTTGCAAGTCTAGCTGAGCGAGGGGTAGTAATTCTCACCATCTGAGGTACGGTACTGGAGAGACAACTATGTATCCTCTCACCTGCGTAGACGGGTACAGAATCCCGTTACGCGAGGAAGTCTACGTCCTAGACATTATTCCCCTCACATCAGGACCGGCGACCATCTCATCAGACCAGAAGCTCTCAGTATTCAGCCCGACGAATCTGAGTACGGGCCCGCAGGTCAACCTTCTCACACACCACGGCAATATTACCTGTGCCAAGGCGTACGATGCAGGAAACGCCATTGTGTGTACGGCAGGGGAGGACGGAAGTGTGTCGATGTGGGATCTAAGGCGAGACCCGCGGCAGGCCGAGGTGGCTAGGCTGACAGGTTGGAACCTCACGGCAATTACATGTATGAAGATAATGCTGAGGAGTAATATAGATAATCGAGTCCCCGTGTTGTCCCTAGCGTGCTCAAGTGCAGGTTTCTCCGTCGTCGCCGGCACCGAGCTACAAGATCACCAAGCATCTATTTTAGTGTGGTAAGCGAATCGTATCGCAAACGTGCTGGTCGCACACTTGCTTAATCTCGTGTCCAGGGATGTTCGCTCGACGCCTACTCCGAAGCTTCACTACAAGGAGGTCCATAGCGATGATGTGACAGAGGTCTGCTTCCATTGGCTACACACGGTAAAAGCTCTATATATGCTAATCCTCCTTAGCTGAACTTCCACCCGAGCGACCATAATATTCTCCTATCTGGGTCGACAGATGGTCTCGTAAATATCTGTGACACTAGAATCACCGATGAAGACGAAGTCGTGATCCAAACCTTCAATCACGACGCTTCCATCCACCACGCAGCATTCCTCAACGACACAGAAGTATTTGCTCTCTCACACGATGAGAAGCTTGCCCTTTACAACATGGCCGAGAACCATGAGAACGGAGCTGCCACGACCAACTTTGGGGATATGCGAAACGTCCTCGGCTGCCAGTACGTTGCCAACGTCTTCGCCAAATCGAATGGTGCCGGCGCCGTGATTGGTGCTGGTGCTCATGAGTAAGTTGGCATCGATGTCAAAATTGCTGCTGTTGTCATTGCTAATCTTGTTACGTACGCAGGAAGGAGGCATTCGAGTTAGTATATCTGACAAAGGGCGAGGGTTGGAATCTAGATCGGGACAATAGCGTGAGCTTGCCTGGAGCGCACTCTTCTGAGATCGTTCGTAGTTTCTGCTTCTACGATGAAGCACAGATGGTCTTTAGTGCCGGAGAGGACGGGTATATCAAGGCATGGAAACCGAACGCATAATCGAGATACCCATACATCATCATACATTGCCTCAACCGTATTTGTCGTGCTTGTTCTTAGACTTCAGGTCCAGCAGCCGCTCGTGATAGTCGCCCTCCCGTCTTGCCCTCTTCAGAGACCTAACCTCGTCTTCGTTGAGCCGTCTGCCTACTGCATCCTCTAGTTCTTTTCTACTGATTTTCTCCTTCGCCTTCTCCTCCTTTGATGCCTTGAATCGAGGTTTAAAGCGCGCTTGCATGCGGATTCTCAGCGTGGTGTCGAAGCTGATCTCGGTGGCATCACCGCGGATATCTGGTGCCCCATTCACTTTCGTGGGTTCTTTGATCGTTAGGAAAGTCTCCCGTTGCGACTGGATTTGGAACGTCCCCTGCGTGTCGTGGGTCGGGATCACAGTCCAGGTTTCGAGTGTCGTTATAGCTTCGGATGTCGCAGTAAGAATGCCGTACTTGTCGCAGCTGAGGTATCTAGGTAGGTAAGTCAATATTAACCTAATTATAATAGAAATGCATCGAAGCTTACTTTCCGTAACGACCTTTGAATCTAAAGTTCTCCGTCCCGTATATCTTATTGGCGACCCAGACTTGTCGTACATCGTGCGGTTCGGCGGTCGAAGGATTTCCATCGATAATGTTGACTATAGGGTCGGTAAAGATCTTGCCGTTGGCATCGCATGCTAGACACGTCGGTGGCTCGGTTGGAAGCACAATCATAACAGGGCCTTGGACGTCTCCGACCGCTTCGGCCGACACCCAGCTATCGTCATGCTCAGTATCATCATTTGTGGGTGCGACTGCAAGATCGCTAGGGCCTGCATCGTCAATTAATGGTTCTTCTGCCCGCTTTCTCTTCTTAGGCTTCTTGTCGCCCTTGAAAGAGAGTGGTTTAACCATCTTGCCGTGAATTAGGTCGAAGTCTAGGTGGTTGAGCGCCTACGCAGACTGACGTCAAAGATGCTCAGTTCAGGTCGGAGCTTTACTGTAGCTAGCAGCTAGGGAGCCCCACAATATTACCCCAGAAAATCAGCAGACGATTACGGATTACTTGTGTTACAGAGATTACCCTACGCGCTACAGGCTTACACTTATAGTGTTACCGCCTATGAATTATGCCTTTGACTTATGAGCCCTGGATCACAAGCTAATAGATCATTATAATGATTCTTGTTACGGATTATAGGCTTATGAATGACATTGTTACCGGTTACATGCTTATGGTAAAGATGCTCATGTGTTACGGACGCTTATAGGTTATAAATGCTTATAGGCTAGGTACTGTTTGATTTAAGGGTGCTATTGATGTTGTAGAGGGAAGAATTAACTTTGCCCTGCTACAACTTAGAATCGGCTAGAATACCCTTGGATTACGTAACCACCCCAACAGTACAGGCTTACGTGTTACATATTACAATGCTTAGATAGGTAGCGGGCTACGGACGCTTATATTACGGACGCTTATGTTACGGACGCTTATGTTACGGACGCTAATGGGTTCTTACAAGGTAAGCTATAAATGCTTATTTGCTTATTTGCTTATGCTTAACAAGCTTATAAGACAACTTTCTGGTTTGCTTAAAACATACGGAGTATACATTACAATATTACAGATATCATTATCACAGACCTTGACATGATATACCGTTCTCATAAGTATCGCCAGAATGATAAATGTCTCTTATAGGTTGTGATGTTGCGCTAGGTAAGAGCCCGGCCAGCGGGAGCTTCCTGCGGTAGGGCGGAGGGCTCCGGCTATGGGGTTTCGGTCCAGACTCTTTTTAGCTCAGTTCCGACGATATCCTTAGGACAAACATGTAAAAGATAGCTACGGTCCATCCCAATGATTTAGAGAGACGAAATTCGTAGTCTGGTACTAAATAGTGATTACGAAACTAAATCTGTCGCTTTTACACTTACGCGAATTTCCACCATGGCTACAGCACAACCGGTCGTTGTTTCGCTAGCCGATCTCAAGAGTGGTCAGTCACGCCATTAGGCCGAAGAAATCAGCGTTTAATTGCTGACTATTCGACAGGAAACATCTCTTTTGAGACGCTACAGGAAGCTTTTGGTCCTGAGTCTTTAGGAATTCTCGTAGTTAAAGATGTCCCTGCGGAATTCTCACGGTTGAGGCATCAACTCCTGTCTTACGCCTCATACATGGGCAATTTATCAGAGGCGGACTTCGGTAGGCTTTGAAGCGAATTGAGCCCCACAAAGGCCCGGTCGACCTAACAAGACTTTAGACAAATTTACAAATGAGGCAGCCAAGTATCTAGTCGGATGGTCCAAGGGCAGGGAAAAGCTCAAGGACGGCGGGGCCGACGAGTACAAGGGCTCCTTCTACGCCAATTGCGCATTCTATGTAGACCCGTCTCTCGAGTCTGCGAAGCCGACCGAAAAGTTCTCTCTGGAACAGTTCCCCGAGTACTTGGCGCCAAACTCGTGGCCGCCGAATGAGACGCTGCCCGGCTTCAAGCCGACCATGGAACAGATGTGCAGCCTCATCATCGACACGGCGGTGCTGGTCGCACGGGCATGCGACAAGTTCGCCGAAAAGGAAATTCCAGGCTACCCTTCGGCATACCTGGAGAAGACGGTGAAATCCTCATCTACTACGAAAGCTAGGCTCCTACACTACTACCCCATGCCTGAGGAGGCGATGGCGAAGGGTCAAGAGGATGATAACTGGTGCGCGGTGCACAAGGACCACGGCTGCTTAACAGGCCTAACATCAGCCATGTTCATTGATGAGCTAAAGACTGATGCGAAAGTGCCTATCTTTGGTGAGAAGGCCCCTAACTTGCTGCCGACGTTAGAAGAGTTGTCCGGGTCTCCGGATCCGCAGGCCGGGCTGTGGATCAAGGATAGAAAAGGAGTACCGGTTCAGGTCAAGATTCCCAGAGACTGCATTGCCTTCCAGACCGGTGAGGCGCTCGAGAGAATCACGCGCGGGAAATTCAAAGCCGTAGAACATTCAGTCAGGGGAGCGTACGCTAAAAGTATCGCTCGGAACACGCTTGCCGTCTTTACACAGCCAAATCTCGAAGATGAAGTCGATCTGGACCAGCATATTTCCTTTGGAGAGTTTGCTAGGGGTATTATAGCTAAGAATACGGTATAAAAGTATTTCAATTTAAAATGGGAGGCTTATCCTGTGATGGCCCAGCTTTCGGTGTGAGCAAACATATGCAGCCCATAGACTGGAGCTACCCCGCCATATGCTATATATGGCGTCACTACGTGCATTTGTTAGAACATCCCACCTTGACTCTAGCAGTAGTTCCGTGCCGTATCCCAAATGCCCCCGTCTCGGAGTTTCTCTCCCTTCTTTGTGTGCAGCAAACATCTCCTCAACTCTCTCAACCCTCGCCCCGTCCAGCAAGCTCCAAGCTTCAACTACTTTTTCCTTCAATCTCGTCACTTCACAGCTACACGACCAACCATGACGCTCAATCCCAAATTCGCAGCCCAGCGGCTAGTCTTCGGGCAAGCCCCCTCCATCGCCGAGGGCATCCCGCCCGCCGCGCACACGCTAGAGCTGTTCCTCGACTACGTGTGCCCGTTCTCCGCCAAGGCCTTCAAGACGGTGTACCACGAGGTGGTCCCGCTGATCAAGGCGAACCCCAAATGGGCCAGCAACTTACAGATAATCCTCCGCCAACAAATACAACCGTGGCACCCGTCGTCGACGCTGGTGCACGAGGCGGCCGTCGCCGTGCTGCGGGTCGCGCCCGAGAAGTACTGGGCCTTCAGCGACGCCCTGTTCAAGGACCAGCGCAGCTACTTCGACGAGGCCGTCGCCAGCGAGACCCGCAACGACACCTACAAGAGACTTGCGAAACTGGGCGCGACTGTCGGGGTCGACGAGAAGACGCTCTACGAGCTGCTGGAAATCGCTGATAAGAAGTCGGACCCGCGGAACGGCGGCAACAAGGTCACGGACGACTTGAAGCTGCAGATCCGGTACGCCAGGTTCGTTAGCATGCACGTCACCCCCACGGTGGTTTTCAACAGCATAGTTGATAATAATATCTCATCCTCCTGGACGAAGGAGCAGTGGGAGGAGTGGCTGAAGAAAAACATTGGTTGAAGCGACAAGTATTTCAAGGTTCTCATACGGATTGTCCGGATGGGTGCCTACACATAATGAGTTGATACAATTAAAATACAGGACTATGACGAGGATAGCTACGTCTCTACGAAAGTCAATGAAGTAATCAAATTAACCCTATACCTTACTAATCAGAACATACATATGACTCCCTATATAAGGAAATAAGTATAGTAAATGATTGAATTCTTCTAATTTATAATATTTTAAATTGCTCGTGAAGAACTGTGACTGTTGTCGAAGAGGAGATGAAAGCAGGATACTTGTACTGAGAGCCAATTACAGCTGTGGCCATCTGTAAGACACCTGGTAAATTTCAATACAGGATCCTAGCACATCGCGTAAATCAGTGATCGATTTCTTTACTGTCGCCTTCAAAAAGAAAAAGCCTAATCAACCAGTCTCAATTATGCTGGTCCTCGGGCTCCTGAGAAAGGCTCACCGGACTCCATTGAGATTTGATACTCTGAGTCTGCGCAATGTAACCGCTCGTGGGCTGCGACTGAGGCAAAATGCTCACATCTCAGGCTTGAGATTCGAATCAACCGCACCTAAGCCCAGACCCAGTACTGAAGCGGTTTCTCAACTACCGCCCCCGAAATTTGGTTAGCTTATCTATAAATGATGATTGAGCATAGCTAATTAATACCCCATAGCCTTTCCAGAGAGATTATGTGTGTACCACGCAGGCACAGGTAGAATCACGTTTCTAGCCTGCCTGAAAATCTCAACACTGTTCATATTCGTCTTCTTCGGCTTCGTCGTGACGCCGGCCTATTTCGAAAAAGAAGGTCTATCACCGACCGTTCTCCGAAGTCAGTTACGAAGCCACTCACCGCAATACTAAATTCTACTACTAACGTATTAAAAACAGCGACGCTCTCCGCCATAGTTCCGCTGGTCTTCGTGGCGTACACCACGTCGCCCTTCGTCTCCTTCATCCACATGCGCATCCCGCCGTTCGCGCGGCAGTCGGAGGACATGCTGCGGCGGTTCGTACGGACGCTGCCGCCGGCTACCGAGCTGGACGTCACGTCTATGAGCTTCATCGCTAAGCCCCGCGCCAGCAAGGTCAAGCTGGAGGACCTGTACCGGGTGAACAGGAGACTGGGTATAGTCAACTTGGCGAGGGACACCAAGGCAGAAAACGCCGCTAGGAGGTGGTACATGTTCCGCGCCGTTGGCAATTTTAGCGCTCAGCCGAGCTCCAACACGGTGACGCGCGCGCCGTGGGTGTGGGAGAGCATCGTGAAGGCTATTGAGACGCGACGGGCGTGATTCACGAGGATTTTCAGGGGTCCCAATATTTAATCCAAGTACGTACAGTTGCGAATAGATGGATTCCAGGCTCAAGCCTAAGTTAACTCCGAGTTACCATGTGATAACATTCTCACATCCTTATTACTACTCCACCCTCTATGCTCTATTGATGTTCTCGCCTCTAAGTACTATACATCTGTGGAAACCATGTTTAACCCATTAGACCGTCGAATCACCAGCCTGTGTTTGCGATATAAGGCTCTATAGTGCTTGTCAGAGCTCTAGAGTCCCATTCTCCCAGCTCCGACTCGAATCCCGTCATAGCGCTATCCCAATCCTGCTGTGCCATCGGGAACGCATAGTCAATGTGGATCCCGTGCGTATCATTAACCATGTTAGGGTCTTCGGTTGAGCCATTTAGGGACAGCCCGTCATTAGATACTGGTTCTTGGTATCCCTTATGGTTCATGGTACTTTGGCTCGTATTTGATACTATGAGGCTAGCGACCCGTTCGAACCTTTCACAGGCATCGTGTATCTTCCGGATATTCGGGGCGCCATCAGCTACCGGTACCATTATCGCCAGTATCGAGGATAGGAGAGCCAAGTCCGCGCTAGAAGACGTAGCGATAGCGTTGCCGGCCAGTACAGTAAAGGATACGAACGGCACCAGAGATAGGATCCTGTGTTAAAGTGTCAGCCACGTGGTAAATAGGTCTATTCATAAACTTACACATTCAGCAGCGTGCTCCATCCAGTAGGATCTCGGGCTAGCATCTGTTCGCCAATCCGCAAGAGCGACGACAGCGCATTTCGTGCCGCATCTACGCACTCATCCGCACACTGCAGCGGATGGGACTGCGGAGAGCTGGGCGGCAGTATTCGGTACACGAGGGTCAACAACGAATACATCTTGATATGGATTAGTGCAGAGGCCGCGTCGAACATCGGCCCCCAGTCAGCAAGTTCTTCCTGATTTTCACGGCTGTGTCAGCAGCAGCATCTTGGAATTCAAGAATCACGAACATCATACAGATTTAATGGAGTCCTGGATCACCATAATCCGAGCGGCAAACCCCTTAACACGTGCGACGCGTTTCTCCTGCGGTATATTCCGCGCCGATGCCGAAAACAGCTTCTGCTGGATTTCGCCCGCGAGGATGGCGTAGCTGTGAAAGGCAAGGTATAGGCTAGGTGGGCAGCGATAAGTTAGCTTTCTAGGAGGCATACTATCAATCTCTAGGGTTCCTTACTGGCGCGGGACATCGCGGCGTTTGCTAATCTCGGCTGGGTGCCCAGTAGTTACGTCGTATTGATGAATCATAGGTGTCCTGCCGCAGGTTATGGCCAACCCCTTTTCCCACATGTAGATGTACCAGAAGACCTCTCGCTGCCGGGTGATGTCTTCGCCCTGCTCCTCGTTAGGCAAGCGGTGGAACCCCAAGTCCAGACACGCCCTTGCGGCGGTGCTGAACATCCTCCACGCAATCGTAGTATGTCCCTCTTTAACGTAGAAGGTGCCCTAGCCCATTAGCACCGGCTCTATGCTTTGGTAGTTAGTTAGTCAGGTACTTACGAGAAGCGCCAGCGCACGACACGAATCCGTCGACGGCTCCGAGCACACCCGAAGACTCTGCATCGCCGCCTCGGCGTTCGCCTTCAGCACGCCGCCGTGCAGGCGCATGACCTCGAGCGTGGCGCCCATGCGCGCGCAGTTCGCGGCGCTGACACCGAAGAAGAGATAATATAAACCAACATTCACAATAATCCACGTCCAGATCGACACGGGCTCCGTCGCGAAGTACACGCCCCGGCACTTGTCAATAAACTCATCCTCGTGGAAGATGGGCAGATCAATAAAAAAGCGCTGCCGGTCTACCTTGACGAGCCGCAGCAACTTCAGCGTGACGTCGAGCGGAGGCAGCGGTAGTTTAGCTCCGAACTCGAGGTCGCCTGCTGAGCGCGGGAGCGGTGGTTTGTTGGGGAAGGCAGCGGCGGCAGCGTGCTCGGGAGAAGAACCGTCTGCGCCATGTAGCAGCTCCGCGATCGTCTGCGGGGAGAGCGTCGCGGGCGCTTCCAGCGCTTCCGCGTTGATGAACTCGGAAGCGGCAAGCGTCGCCTCCAGCGCATTCTGCACTCTATACGCATGCGACTGAAACGAGGAGTCGCCGTTGAAACCTTCATGAACGCCGGATAAACTAGGGACCTGCTCGTCGATCATCGGCGGCGGCGTATTGCGCGTATGCTCCGACGACGACGTCGTCTCGGCCGAGTACGGCGTGGACGAGTCCTTGCTGATCATGAGCGCCTGGAGCATGTCTTTGACGTCGCCGAGCTGGCGGCTGACGTCCTGCACGGCTTCGTCGTATCTGGACGACAGCACCACGCGCTGCCGCTTTTCCGGCGCCCGGCGCGTGCTCCGGCAGGCGACGTTCAGCGTTACGCAGCTCGCGCATGGTGACCGCCTGTCACATTTGGTCTGCCGAGCGCGTTAGGTAAGGTCCACGACCCGGGGGACTTGGCCACCTCCTTGCATTGGTAGCTAGGCGGGTAGGTACCTTTCTGGTTTTACAGTTATCGCACTAAAAAGATAGAAAGATACGTTAATATCCGGGAATTAGATGATGTATGTGGCTGGCTAGTTCGGCAGGAGGAAAAGGCTGTAGGGCTGTAGGATTTAATTGGAGATCTCACCGCTGGTCTTCGCTCTAACGGGACGCTATGGTCTGTTTCGCTCATTTTTTATCGCCTAAGTAGAAATGGGACGCCGAACTGGGTAAAGGTCAGTTGGGCAGGTGAGACGCGGGAGGATGGGTGTTGTATAGTCGAGGTCCCGAAATCCCGGACGGAGAGAGCCTCTATGAATCCCGTCGGGTCCCGAGGCCGCCGATCACAGGCCGACTCAGCCACTAGCACGAGTCATGTCGCGATACAGGGGCTTCTAGGCAGCAGAATAAAAAAGGGGGTAATCCAACATAATTCGGATAGTTTTGACGAGGGTAAACGGAATAGAAGTTCACTGTTGTATAACAGGTAGGTCCCTAGTAGTTGTCGTAGATTGAGTGTCATACTCTTTGGGGTCGGTAACGAACTAGTAGATAGGGGACTAAAGTAGCTGGGTTTATTACTGACAGGCATAGCCTAATTGATCCTAACTACAATCAACTAATATAAAACATATATAAAATCTAGATTAACGAATGAATACTACTTCACAGTATAGCTTATGGGAGACTTAAGCAGGGTTCAGCGCCGTCTCAAGTCCAGTACTTGCTTATGCGACCCTTGATATCTTGAAGCCGCCAGGAATGCGTTTCTGGAAGACACCAGTCGGGTCGTACTGGGCAGCCATATCTCGGATGTGCTGAATATTCGCGGCCCCGTAGCTTCCAAGCGGATCCTGGCTCGCGTCCGCGTAATTGAGGTATCGGAAACCCAGGTCCCCGTTGAGCGATTGCAGCAGCGCCTCGATCTTGGCAGTCATCGCGTACGTCTCCGACTGCGCAATCGCGAACACTGCCTCGCCTGCGGCCGGGTCGACCGAAGCACCAGCAGTATACAGGATGGCGTTGCTGTCGATGGCGTCCAGACCGAGCATGTTTCCACCTCGTTGTTTGCCAATCTGCCCGATGTAGGTAGGGATGGGCTGGAAGAAGACCATCGTCGTGAACACGGAGGGGTCGATGAGAGTCTTCAGTCTTTCGACAAATTCCGCGTGGATGTCGACGATGCCGCTGATAATCTGCTTATCGTTTCGGAAGAACAACGTTGTCGCGGCACCGCTAAGCTCGGTTAGTTACTAAGTTCCTCGAATTGCGGGGTTGGGATACCATACTTTATACCAGATTGAAGCTGCGAGCCCTCGGCAGCCTTAGCCATACTTTGCAGAACCGTGTCATTGTATATAGCAGGAAGTGCCTTCACCTTGCTAAATGCTGTCTGGGGGTTCAGCTCGCCCTGCGTGTTGACCTCGATACAGGCGATATATATGTCGGAGCCCCTTGAAGCATTATAGGCGTAGTAGGTGATGAGATGGTTATCGGCGAAGGACTGGTTCTGGTTGGTGAACTCTACCACTGTGTCGATGATGGTATCCGAGTAGTTGTTACTCAGATAGCGGAGGTCGTAAGCTAGATCTCGCGAGGGGAGAGCCTCCATATCGAACCGTGTGACAATACCGAAGTTGCTACTGCCTCCTTTGAGAGCTTTCCACAGGTCCGAGTTAGTAGAGTTATTGGCATTGACCATCGTTCCATTGGCTAGCACCACTTCGAAATTGACGACTGAATCGCAGCCGAATCCCATTCTCCCCGAGAAGAACGAGTTACCGCCTCCCAAGAGAAAGCCACCCACACCAACATCGCCATCGCGGCCACCCGTCACTGTTACACCTTCCTTGTCTAGATCCGCGTACACGTTCTTCCACCGGCCACCGGGCTGGATGCTAGCAATATTGGTTTGAGGGTCGTAGCTCGACGCGTTCATGTGGCTCAAGTCGATTGTCACACCGTTCGCGATGCTGTTAGTTCCCATTGTGCCGTGGCCTCCGCTCTTCAGGGCAATGTGCCAATCGCCGGCACCATCGTTGGCGTTTACCAATGTCGTCAGAGCGATGGCAACTTCTTGGCTATTCTGCGGAAGAATGAAACAGTAGGGCCTCATGCGAGTGTTCGTTGCGAACCAGGTCGCGACTTGGGGCTCGTAACCGGCGTCTGTTGGGAACAGGAGTCGGTCTCCAAGGCCGGCGGCTTCTAAGGCATCGCACTATAATAGGTGAGTAAAGCTGCTATACAGACACGGCCTCAAACTCATGGGAAGCACTAGTTTCCTCACTTACAGGCAAGATACCCCTACTTCCAACCGTCGTTCCAGAAGTGCCGTTTCTGGCAATGATCGAAGAGAACGGCAACATGTCAGCCGACGCCACGGCCACCCTGCTAAGCGCAGCAGCCGCTACCAAGGCTTTCAGCATGATGAAAATCGTCGAGTTGCAGGCCTTCTAGGATCGTCGCAGAAGAAATCACAAGACACAGGAGGTTAAACGAGCGTGTTGATGATGACCGTTGCAAATGATGGCGAGAGTTGTCCAAACCATAAATCCTCGAGGACCCTTCTCATTTTATAGGAAGCTAGACTCCATCTTGAAGTCGCTCCCGTAAATTCCCATCATTCCTTCACGATACAACCGCAAGGTCCTTTCCGTCATTTCCGATGGGACAGCATCTCAGGGTTCTCGGTGAGTCCCGGCGCGTCGTCAACATTTCCTGTAGTCTCTGGGAGGCTTCTCAAGAAGGGAACGACGACTTTCGGAGGCCTAGGCCTCCGGCGTCAATAATATAACATGCCGCGATCCCGGTATACGGGTCGGGTGGGGCACGGAAAATGTCACACCAAACTAAGCCCCTTTAAAAGAAATTAAGACCAACTCATGCTGTGTTGTGTTTCATGCATTCATCATCAACCATACCTGATCCTATCAGAAGGATATTCCGAGCTCACAGGGCGCCGGGAGAGGGGTTCGAAGCCCTAGAATGTCACACGGCCGAATATCCATTGCCAAGAGATTAACGACGGCATCAAAGCTATACGAAAGACAAGAATATACAGGTGCTCACGGATCGAAGCGATTGATAGCTCAGAATGTCACCGAATGGTTTTGAGAGGTTGGCTGAGGATAAAGGCGTCCTGTAAGGCAGCCATCGGCGCCACCAGCGTCTATCATCGAGATTATGGCCCAGATAGGACATTAGAGACTAGGCCTAACTATACCCCCTCTCGAAAGAGAGCGAGGAATTAAGGACCAAAGGTCCCAAGGAATTGCTAGTTGAATTAAGTCTCTAGTTCTAGGCTTAGCATATCAGTTCTTGTCACATAGAGAACTTATGTGCTGTTTACCTGCCATGATGAATACTAACGTAGTTGAGCTCTAGAAAGCTCTGTAGAACTCTTCCCTATTCAACTTTAGCTGGTTATAACGACTTCTTATGACTATTTCGCGAATAGGAAAACCAATGGATAAAGACACTGGCTGCAAGAGCAATATACGCGAGTCGCATTGCCTAGGGTGAATAACAAAGTAGAAATAAAAGAGAGGGCGATATGAGATACTGTGAGCGAGCTACCTCCAAAAAATTGTTTCCACAGTGTCAGGGCGGTCCAATACTGTAAGTACACTGTACAGTCTACAGCTGTGCCCAGCTGGTACAGGGCTATTTGCAGCTGTCAGCCGGCCTAAGCACAGTACGCATCACAGTGTCGCACTGTATTCAAGCACAGTAAAAGACCCAAATTGGAGAATGCGGGGTAAATTTGGGGGAAGATTGGAGCTCGGGTCCGCCGGCGATATCGCTGCTTGAGTCTTTATATTTTCGCCGTCTCTGTTTCCCCGGACACGGGAGCAGAAGGGAAATAGCAGGTAAACGACTCGAAGTCCTTGGGATGCATCATGCTCTCCGATGCGCTGGATTTCATATTTCTCGTCTGAACGCAATCAATACCTTCACCTCTATCTTCCGGCGCACAATGTCTTCGCAGAGCGGCCGAACATACAATGTACGTCATTCTACGCTTAGCTCCGAGCTCTCCCACCAACGAAAGATCTTGCGATGCTGACCAGGTAATTATCTCAGGATGCCATTGACGCCCTCAACTCCCTCCAGACCCCGTATGCGATCGTCGAAGCCCGCCGCAAGGCCGGCATACGGCCCGATGCCGCCTCGGTCGCCGAAATGAAGGTCTACCTGCGGCGCGTCGGCTACGCGCCCTCCGACCTCAAGCGGCTGAACATCGTCCACGTCGCGGGCACCAAGGGCAAGGGGAGCACGTGCGCCTTCGTCGCGTCCATACTCTCGCAGTACCAGAAGTCGTATTCCCTACCCTCGAAACTGGGGCTGTTCACGAGCCCCCACCTGATTGCGGTGCGCGAGCGGATCAAGATCAACGGGGCTTCCGTCAGCGAAGAGCTGTTCGCGCGCTACTTCTTTGAGGTCTGGGACAAGCTCGGGGAGGCTGAGGAGCGCGAGGGCCAGGAGGTTGTGGATCAGCGATTGGACATTCCTATGCCCACGAGGCCCGTTTACTCCCGCTATCTAACGCTGATGAGCTACTACTTGTACTTACAAGAAGGCGTCGATTGCGCTGTATATGAGACAGGAATTGGTGGTGAGTTCGATGCGACCAACCTCGTGGAAAACCCCGTCGCGTCCGGTATCAGCACACTTGGCATAGACCACGTCTTTGCGCTCGGGAATACGATAGAAAAGATCGCGTGGCATAAAGCCGGAATTATGAAGACGAGCAGCCCGGCTTTTACCATTGAGCAGGTACCAGAGGCTGCCGAAGTACTCATAGAAAGAGCTAAGGAAAAGGGCGTCGCGCTGAAGATCCTGGATATCGACCCCAGATTAAAGGGGGTCAATGTCCGGCCCGACGCGATATTTCAAAAGAAAAATGCAAGTCTGGGAATTGCGCTAGCGGAAGCGGTCTTACGGAAACTCAGTCCCAATACCTTGATCGACTCGTCGCGATTACCTCAGCAATTCGTCGACGGTCTAGAGCAGGTGGTGTGGCGAGGAAGATGCGAAGTGAAAGTAGAGGGGCCCATTATCTGGCACGTCGACGGAGCGCACACGGTGGACAGCCTAAAAATGGCGACGCGATGGTTCGCCGGCGAATGCGCGAACCGGACCGGACCGAAGGCCTTGATATTCAACCAACAAGGCCGAGACGAAGCCGTCCAATTCCTCGAAGGCATGATCTCGTCCCTCAAAGCTCAGGGGCAGGGCACGTTTGAGCACGTCGTCTTCTGCACGAACGTCACGTACGCCGAGACCGGCTACAAGCGGGACTTCGTGAATTACCAGTACGACCCCGCTGCCGTCAAGGCTCTTACGGCGCAGCATGCTTTCGCAGAGAAGTGGTCCGCGCTGGACCCGCAGGCGAAGGTCGTCGTCTTGCCGACGATCGAAGATGCCATTAATCATGTCAGGGCCCTGGGCAAGACTGAGGTGGGCGAGGGTGAGACCGTACAGGCTCTCATCACGGGCAGCTTGCATTTAGTGGGCGGCGCTCTGAGCATATTAGAAGGCGTAGATGCTTTTTGACGGGCAAGGGTCGGACTTTTCTCCATGGATCTTTTTAAAACTGGCTCGGGATATGGCGGTTGAATACCCTAGACTAGGCAGGTAGGTAGGTTAGGTCTATATGGTTGTATCTACTGCGGCTCAACCCGTACAAGCGATGATTTTCACATTAGTACCTTACAATCTCCGTCAATGGCTCTCAAGTCCTCTCGTTCTGACGGTTAGGTTGACCTCTTCCAACAAATAAAAATACAGCATTCCGCTACTCAATTCCATCACGCATACATGCGCCCCGAGACTGGAGATTGCACATTGTCCTCTTCAACGCCGAAACTGAGATGCTCGATAAAGCTCTCGTGGTCAAAATCGGTATACCACTCAGGGGGCATCTGAACGACGCCCCAGCGAATCTTGCTCCTAGCAAGCTTTCTAAACAAGCTCCATTCTTCTGAATCACTGCTGTCGTCTTCTGGGGTTCGGTCGCTACCCAGTCGCTCTGAAGCCAACGACTGTCGGAATGGCGGCGGCAAGTGAGTGGTTGTGAGCTGCTGCATCTCAATATCGATCGCTGGATTAGTGCTGGCGGTAGGCTCGTAACTGGGGCTGCTTAGGCTCTGAGCCGACTCAAAAGTCGTTGGAAAATAGTCGAGAGCGCTTGATGAATCAGTCGTGTCAGGCGCGGCATGAGTTAACCCTGACACGTGACAAGCAGCAGCGAGTGCAAATGAATTGTTTCCAACATCCACCATGTTCGGCGAGAGTCGTTTGAGACTCAGCAGAACAGGAATAATAACGAGGAGACATGACACTATCAGCATTGCCAATAGGGCGTATAATGAAAAGCCCACCGCAATGCCAGTGCTAGGTGGTAAACTAGGGTCTGAGGTCCTTTCAGAAAAAAGGTTATCATAGTATCCTTGTAATGCGTCAGTAATGAACTCATATATATCTTCGCAATGGTATGCGCACCCCCAATTGACACAAAGAGGTAAATCACATTGGAAAGAAGCCAGTGAAGGGCAATGCTCACAGCTATGAGCGGTAAGCTGTACTTGTATGGGAGCTGCAAGCGATATGTTGCAAATTGGTCACCCTTAATATTGATTAGAAACTTTCCATAATAATGTTATATTGGATATTCGTGAACGCACCTGGGGATCTGTAACTCGTAATGGATGGTATTTCTCACTGAAGAGTGCCCATTCTCGAGCTGTTTGAAGGCGAGTAAATAAGCTATTATAAGCAAGGTAGCAAAGAGAAAGGAGTAATTGTGGGCTGTTGGCCGTCAAAACTCCCTCAAAGAATGTGAAAGATATGTTCGCGAATGCATTTTCAGCGCTTTCGAGGAAAGAGCCTTGGCTAATACTTGTCAGGACTTTCACCAATGAAAGTATAGGTTACTTACAGCTGGTTCGACTCGTACTCTATTCTCAAGAAAAAAGCGCATACTCCAATACCGGCAGCAAACAGCAGGTAGCTCGTCCACCACACCGACTTAGGGACAGCCGCACCTCGCCGCTTTCGTACAGGATACCAATGTCTGGTACCTGATATTATATACGGTATGGTACGCCCTCCTTGTAAGATTTGGTGGGCTTTTAAGACCGTTCGTATATCTTCATGCCCAAAAGTGCAGAGACCAGTTGTTGTAAGATCAGGCTCCTCGATGAAAGATGCCGTAGCATCCCCAGGGGTGACCAAAGGCGTTTGTTTTTGGTGGATCAAAATTATAGTCACAAGAATCGCCATACATGTTTTGATAGCGACACAGATTGTGACACCTGTTAAAAGTGTCGGCGAGAGCGCAACTTGGCAGATCCTATCAATCGGCCTAGCAAGACAATATTTGATGGACAAGTCGTGAGCACCAGACACCAAGGCAGAGGTGTAATATAATGGATAGGATGAATAATAATAAGATTCATTGCTTGAACCATCATATGATCCATCCCATGATCCATTGATTAAATAAGACCTATTGAATTCATCAATTAAATCATTCCAAATGAAAGAGTACCGCCAAACCGGGGCGCCAATAGATACATTCGTCTCGATATCAGACTCTCGTGATGACCAGAGATGGTCTCCTGTTAGAGCTGCAATGCAATTGTTATCGCAAGTTGCAGGCTCGCCATAGGCACCCCCTGCTTGCATGTGGCATGAAGTATCGAAAAATAAGTGATTAGGCTCATGAGAGGGAAGGTATCTATCCCACAGTACGCTTTGGTTATAATTTAGGTGCCACATCTCCTAGGCATTCGTCGTTAGCTCTGCCTATTTGGCATTTGAGTACTTTAATAGCAACAGGGATGAGCTTACTATTTCCTAGTTAGTTATAGACTACTTAAAAGGGGTGAGTTATTTATTGCGCATACCATTTCGAACCCAACCACCGGGCTTATCAGCAACCAAAACCAAGTCGCCATGATTCTTTATTCCAGAACAAGTGATGTATTCTTGCTTACATTCTTCTATGCCAAGCTTTATCCAACTATGGGCGCTGGTAGCTATGCTCGTTATCTTCTCGGCTATGCCAAATCTCGTGTCCGTGTAATTGGTTAACGGAAAGCTGGAAGAATAATTGTAATATTCACTTCCCTCTCCGTACCCATCCCGGAAGTTGGGTAAAAATAGACTTGCACCGGGCAGGAAGAAAGGATGCTGGTTGACAAAACCCTCACTGGCAATTGTTAAATGAAACTCGGTTCCTCGATAATCTGTTTGAAATATCGTGGAGTTGAATAAGACATGAATAGGGATTGAGCTGAGAAACAAAACCATCCAGGACCAATTCTTAAAGTTTGATATATGGTTAAGATTTCGGACTGACGGGACGCCAATATCCAACCAGGAGCCTTTAGCGTGTGCCTTATTCACTTCTTCTCTGGAAGGAGAGTTTAAGACCTGCATGAAGAAGTTGCTCGAAGCGAGTCTAGAAGAGCTGGAATTAGCTACTGGTTTCAAAGAGAGAACCTGAGGTTAAGAGTTGACGAAGAGTGGCTGATTGTTGGACTAATTCGGAATCCGGTGAGCTTACTTACTGCAAAATTTAAGATTAGTATCGGATGGTCATTAAGGTCAAGGGTAGATTTACCACAAGAGTAGAGATGATATTAATGAGTAGATGGAGGACTATGTTGACTCGAGCGACATTGCCCCCATCGCAATCACCACGATAGAAGAAAAGTGCCTTCTGGATGCCACCAGCCTGTGTCACCGCGGCAATGAGGCATCCTGCCAGAGTTATTGATATACACAGGAGAACGACACAATTGACCTTTGCTGCTTTTTTCCAGCCGGTAGATGAGGTTAGGCAACGTTTGGTTCTGCTGATAAAATCCATCATTTACTGACCTGTTAAACCGAAAACATTGATTATGTCCCCGCGGTGGTAAAAGGGTGAAGGCTTTGAAGCCGGTTTTGACAATTTTGCTCATGGTGGCACGGCAGAGGTGTGTTTCGAATTGACCAAGTACTCCAACCACACGGTGGCTATGTCTAATACAGGGTTAAAAATAGCACAGAGGGTTAAACCATACCGCATATCGTATATAGTAACAAAGTCAATAGCGGGGTTGATTGCGGTGCCCGTGGAATACACGGTGACGGATCTGTCGCCGTTTATGGTAGCACAAGCACGGCGTACCTGCGGCACGCAATATCCCTTCATGCGCTTCGCCGTCGTCGCGCTTATGTCGGCGATCCAGATTTGAGAGTGGATCGGATAAATCTATGGTAACGTGTGTGTGGCGACGATACCCAAGGTGTCTCACAATCAGGCCGACTGGGAATGAGATACGGGGAACTCTATCTGCCAGGGGTGAAAGGGACACACATGGGTATGAAAGCAGATTCAGTTTGGCAGTGGAAAACTTGCATTACACACCTCCGCAGTTAATTATAGGATGAATAGGGAAAACTCTACCTAGAGTTCTATACTCTTTAACCAATGTTACATGGAAGTTGTGAATAACGATAACGTCAGGGGCCCATAAGTGGCGCACCCCCATAGCCATTGAAGAAATCATTGAAGTAGTAGAACCACTCCAATCGCATCTCTGGCAGATATTGCACCCCTTGAGGTTCCTGCGTAAAGTCCTATCAGTTCGATGGAGTAACTTATTATTGGCCGATCATCACCCGCACCCCAGTCCCAGCTGAACTCGATAGGCGCATGCAGCCGCCACTAGAGCTTTGAAACCCCCCTAGGTAAAGGACTACAAGCTGCGTAAAAAATGCCAAATTCTGACACTGCAGTTCAACGGGATAGCCAGCATTGTGTAGGAGAGTCCAAAGGGCTTTCCCACCGTGTTGGTCCCACAAGCGACAGTAGTCGCTTGTTGCATAGACAGATTCAGAGGCTACTCCATTCAACAGAGAAGACATGATGTAGCGAAGTTTCCAGGCTGCCTAGAGTTGACTCATGACCAAGCCTTTGAGGGTGAAGAATCATATGCTACCTAGGTACCTAGGTATATATATACACTCTAGACGTTATCTGGGACTAGCCAAGGAGTTCCTCAAGTTAACCCAGCGTTGTCTTCGCGTTTTTGTCTATACCGTAACTAAACTAACAATACAAAATACTTGCAAGTCCAGAATCCCCCACTCATAACAGTGTGTTCCGACGTAATGGGCTTAGTGGTTTACTTGCGATCATAATATGTCAGGCATTCAGAAGGCGTCCACGAAATATTTCGCTAATGCTATCTTACACTCGCACTTGGTGTAACCTACCAGCCACTTTCGCTGTTCACCGAGTCCTGATTACAGGTTGGATCCTTTATGCACGGTTCTGGCACGTAATGCGTAGTACTCTGGAGCCTTACGAATGTAAAGTCGCATGCATATAGACGCATACTTCATGGCCTAAGCCGTGTAGATCGGCTTTCCGATGACGAATCATTTCTGACACCGCCACTCGCTTAGTCTACGAAGGCTTTGATACACAATTTCTTATCCAAGCCGGTTTTCTTTGGATATGGTACTGACGAGGAGATCCTGAATGTCCGGGTGGGGGGTAATAATCCCAGAGCTGAAGTAGCGCAAAATCATTTAGGACGCTACAATGTTGTGATTGGAATAAGCTCCTTTACATTACACGAGAGCGGCATGTCGCAGCCACATTATGACTCTACCCCTCACAGCTTAGACCCTGCAGTCTTTGCAGACTCCTTTCTTTTCCCTAAGGAGAGGGGTCCCATCCGTCTCACAAACTCTTGACTTAGCGTTGACTTTTCATCTAGAGGCAGACGCGTCCATTCCTCGTACTCGCGCTCGCTCTCGCGATAGCGTACCATCTCCCGACCGATCCACGCCGCGGCGTGCTCAGCACAGACTCCCGGGATCTCCATGGGGAACAGGTGGCCGCGGGCTTTGATAGTGAGCTCAGCGACCTTCCCCGCATCGACGCCACCGCTACCGCTCGGGCCGTTTCCACACATCCTGACAAACTCGGGCCGCGTCGACGGCGGCAGGTTGGCATCGCTGGTCTCGCCAAACACCCAGAGCACGGAGGGTCGCACATGTGGTAGCTGCTCTAGGACGGTGGGCCCCTCGCTGCGATAGAAGGGGAAGGGGTGGTTGGGACCCGGCTTGTCGTTCATAGCCGGGTCGAAGTCGGGCGCGCCGTCCCGGTCGACTGTCCCGTCTGGCCGCACGTAAGGGTACAGCGGACGGAAGAAGGTGAAGACCTCCTGGTGGCGCGAAGTCACCAGCGCTGCTTTGGTGGTGCCGGTGGCCTCGTCGGGCACCTCGTGGATTGCGTGCGTGATCCAAGCTTGGAGAACACGCGGATCCCACGAGGAGTAGAAGCGCGAGCGGCGGAAGGAATCCGCCGCAGCCTCGCGCGAGGGCCAGGTGTCGCGGCGCACGGCAGATAGGCGCGCCCCGTTCATTGCGCCGGTCTGCTGGAGGGTGAATTTGTTGATGATGGGGTCGAATAGGACTAGCGAAGAAAAGAGGCGGTTGTGGAGTAGCGACAGTTGTGTCAGGACATTGCCGCCGAACGAATGGCCTATGCCGACGATCGGGCGAGGCATCTCGGCGCGAAAGACGTTGGTCATGTGTAATAGATCGCGCGCGGCATCATACCAGCTGGGGTCGTTGCCGAGCATCTGCTTGTTCAGCAAGCCGCTCTGGCCCTGGTGTGCGGCGTCGGCAATCCAGATACCGCGGATACGGAAGCCATGCTTCTTGCTTTGGGTATGGAGATCTGACCACAGTGGCTCGTAAACTTCCTTTGGGAACCCGTTGGCATGGCCTGCAATTATTGTGACATCGCCAGGCTCAGGACCAGGATTATCAACTGGCCTGTACTGCTTGATGTGGAGCTGGAGAACGGCGTTCTGAGAGACTGCCGTGGCTCTCGGCCACTCTCGTATATGCTGTGCAGGGATTCTGTGCTCTATAACCTCAAACGGAAAAGCCATGATGATGTGTGCATATTGGCTTTGGAGAGAAGCATTGAAATAGAACCACGGACTGCCAGCGCGGCTAACAAAGAAATTGAGTACCTAGGGTGGTACAAAGGCAAGGGAGGTAACGGACCTCGGGAGAGATACTCACTACCGCCTAACTTCTTGGCAGCGTGCCGGATCCTACGGACATTCTACCTGTTCACAATAGCGAGGCTATCGTATCATGGTAATTATTCGTCTTTGAGATCTAGACCATCACGTTCCTGTCACCGCTGGTCACAACTGCGTATTTCTCGCCATGACTTAGATCATTTTTTTCTTAAATAACCATTCTCGCGAAAGAACGAGTCGCAGTCGATACCACAGACAACGACAATTCTAATATTGTCAGAATAACATGTCTGATGAATAGAATAGATTATCGAAAGTCAATGTAATTCCCTCCGGGGGCTCAAGTGCCAGTACCTTGCCCAGACTTTCCTCCATTGTTTCTTCGAGGGCTCAGGGAAGATATCGAAGATACACCGAACTTCACCAGATTATGGAAAGGCGACACGACACTTTCATTAAAGTATAAATTGTAGGGGGATGATTCGTAATACAACGATCCCTATGGTGATTCTGTACACCGGCCGAGCCCCTTGAGGGGCCGTCGATTTCGGTGGGAATGTCCTCCCCTTTCTAGCTGCTCAATAGGAGTCAGCCATCAGAGTCGCCGAAACACAGTAACTCTGGATGAGCATCATTGCCTCCTACCTTAGGTAAACACAAAGGAATGAGGACCGGTTGGTTAGGTACACAGCAAGAATTATCCCTTGCCTCAATTAGCGTCGCCATGATACAGCCACGCATTGTTGAAAGGCATATTTTAGACAATTCTCCTTCGCAAATCAATATTTGGACAACCTCATACACACGTATCTCGCCCACCCCAATCATAATGTCGGACGCGTATATAGATTTTATGACTCGCGGCCAAAGTGAGGTTCAGAGGTGGGAGTCCTTCTGATGCACTTCATGCGCCCCTGATCTAATAGTATTATGTGGCAGGCTCAATGAACAGTTTGATCTCATGACACAGTAAAGTCCTCATATTAGAGCTATAGGACTTCATAGTTCTCGTTCTCATGACTTATAGGAACATCGGATACATCTTGCACCCGTCCATCAGCCTCCCAGATGCCCCTCGGATTGCTGATATGGGCACCGGGACTGCCAGGTTCTTACTTCGCATCCAGCCGGCATATCCAAATGCTCTCCTCGAAGGTTACGACATTGCTTCAGATCTATTTCCTCCCCGGGATACGCTTCCAGAGAACGTCATCCTTGGGGAATTGGACATGAAGAAGCCCTTTCCCGAACACATGCATGGGAAGTATGATTTGGTTCACGCACGCATGCTGGTTTCTGCCATGCTTCCAGATGACTGGGAGATTGCTGTCCGAAACCTCATCAAGTTACTAAAGCCTGGCGGATACCTACAGTGGGAAGAATGCGATTTTAAAAACGCTGAATGGTTGGGAAGCAGTCCTAGTTCTAGCATCGAGAAAACCATTTTCATCGGAGACAAATTCCGTGCTGCGCTTGACGAGCGATTCAAGCATGGGTGGAACACACTTCCGGAACTCATGCGAGAGGCGGGCCTTACGTCGATAAATACCGATGTAGCGGTTTCTGATAGAGTACCTGAGACGCGTGAGAGAGTAAATACGGGGATCATGAATCTCGTCTTTACCTGGGCACGCATGATGGTTACGCGAGGAGTGTCGGAGTCCACCTTTGGCGACAGCCTGGATAACCTGGAGAGAATGGTCAACGACGAGATAAAATCGGGATGCTATTTCAAGTATAACATTCATGTGGCTCTCGGTCAAATGGCGCCAATATAGTACTTAATTTGCAATAAATGTTCCTTTTTCTATTTTGCTCCTAAGAATACAGAATGAAAAGCGGATGCGCGATGGGGATTGTCGAGTACTGTGCTTCGTATATGACGTTTTTCTCGTGGCGGCTTTGCTATATAAGATGAACTTTAATTCGCAGGTCTAGCAACAACTATGTGGCATAGTCTTCATCCTAACTTTAACCTCATCACTCAACACACATCGGATTCACGAGGCATTTCTGGGCAAGCTCTTGGGGAAGCTACAGTTCACTACGTGTTCGCCACTCGGAATATTTTAGATTGAGGTCATGACGGAACAAGGCGAATCTCGGGGTTGGTGGGCACATTCAAGCACAACTTCGATGTGTTTACCGCTGTAAACACACTACCTACAGACTGTAGCCTCATACGATGTGTGATAGTGTTCAAAATTTAGTTAGTAGCAAGGCTTTGCTGGACGCAGCACCGCAGGTTCCCCTGCAGGCTTCTGGAGATTTGTCAGGAGAGGCGGCAGTATAAAAATATAAAGATAAACTACCTAGGAAATCACTCATCGTGTTAAGCGGCTCGTATCTTAAAACAGCCGAACTTCAAACTTTACCGACTTATCTTACTTTACTGATGGGAACATTAGTTCCATAAATGTTGTCTTAATCCTAACTTTCTTATCGCTTCCGTAGGCTTCGGACCTTGAGTTGACCATTAGCAGAAGGATATAAAAGGAAGACCTCAGTCTTCATTCAAACTGTTCGACCCTGACCCATTTTCATTGCAGCACGAAGCTTGAAAGTCTCCCAGGACCCCTAGAGGCAGCAGATCTCAAACAGTCTACCCTCAACACTACAATTGCACAATAAATTACCAACAAAATGCACTGCACTTCCATCCTCGCTGCTGCGAGAGCCGTCCTGCTCTTTAGCACTTTCATCACTGCTTCTCCTCTCCCAAAAGAGCCTCTCAACCTCCTCCGCGACTTACTCTTGAAGCAAGACCCTCCCCGGGCTCTCCCACAGGTAGCCACGGATGACCAATTGAAATGGCAACCTTCGCTTGACTTCGATAAGAACGGCTGCTACAACACGCCCGCCATCGACGCCGACGGAAATGTCGCACAGGGCCTCACTCACGTTAACACCGGAACTGCAAGTAAGTCAAAGGCTCTCCAGCCGTCTTATCCTCACCTACCTACACAAGGATGACATTCCAAGAGCTCATACCTAGCCGAACATCGCATTTGACATGGTGGCTAACACAAGTATCCAGGCGACTGTCACGATCTCTCAGACCTGATAAACAACAACGTATACGTGCGAACACGCTGCAATAACGGATGGTGCGCCTACCTTTACGACTACTACTTTGAGAAAGACGTCGCCATAAAACACGTACAAGACGTAGGCGGCCACCGCCACGACTGGGAGCACATCGCAGTGTTCGTGCATCGCGGGGAGCTGCGCGTGGTAGCCGCGAGCCAGCACGGCGACTTCGAGACGCGTAGCGCGGACGACGGCGTGCGCATGGACGGGGGCACGCACCCAAAACTAGTATACCACAAGAACGGCGGCGTCACGCACTGCTTCCGGTTCGCGCACGCGGACGACGAGAACGTCGAAAACGACAGCGGGGGCTGGTACCGCGGCGCGCTGGTCGACTACGAGACCGGGTTCCCGGGGAACACGCGGGATATCCTCATGGCGCACGATTTCGCGCGCGCCAAGATCGCCATCAACGATAAGAACTTCAAGGCCAACCTTGATTACGCGCGGAACGACTTGGTGCCAGACTTCGACAGCGGTGTCGACGAGTAAATGTCGGGAAACCCCAAGATGGGCTTAGTTTAGACGGTTCGGAGACCTGTGTGGCGGTTGAGAGATTGGTTTCACCTGGGCGTGAAATCTAGAAGTTAAGATAAGGTTGTGACTTGGAATACGATTATGAATAAAATTTTTGGGAGGGAAAAATTTTATTAGCCCGGAGTTTTGGAAAAGTTTACAACTCAGAATACACACTAGAGGCTCTGGTCATATCCTTAATATAATAACTCACACCCTATTTAACACTGCCCTGAGTTTGAAGCATGGAAAGAAAGACTGAAAAAAATCAAATGCCTCTCTACAAGGTTAAAGGAGAGACACAAAAGTGGATGCATGAACGGGGAGTCGAACCCCGAGCTCAACCTTGGAAGGGTTGAATGTTACCGCTACACCATTCATGCTAAGACATGCATCAGCCGCGAATCGAACGCGGGGCCCATCGATGGCAACGATGGATTTTACCACTAAACCACTGATGCTTGTTGAAAGTTGGTCTGCTAATTTAGTATATACCTGACCTTTGGGATGGGGTAACACAGTTGGAGTCATAGTCGATAAGCAGATAAGGGGGGCTGATATTAACCTTAGGTGTGTAAGAACAGCCGGCAACCAGCTGCAAGCTCCTTACATCCCCGTCAACATCACACGGAGTATCTAAGACCTAAGGTGTATGTAGCTCGCTCCGAAAATCTCTCAAAAGAGTATATAGACGTATAATGGAGAGCTATAGAAACGTCTAATAGTGAAATAGTAAGAGTCAGCTATTTTGGCTCTATCATAATCGCCGCGGTTGTGGCATGGCTTCTTGCCTGACGTTCTTCCGAAGTCCACCTGTAGCCGGCCTGTCTAGACTTATATCTTTACCAAGTCGCCCTCATTCACATACACCCTTCAGAATTTCCGCTCTCATACGGGGCTTATCTTCCACCAAGATGGCTGACCGTACGTACGAATCAGCGCTGCGGCACCTCGACTCGATCCAGTCGAACCGCCACGTGACATCGCTCTTCAGCGCACCACCCTCTTCTTCCTCCTCCTCTAAGCCCACGGCCCAGGACCTTAACACCCAGGCCATCCCGGAGATGCTCGAGTGGCTCTCGCGCGCCGGCCTCACGCAAGCAGACCTAGCTTCTCATCTCCGCTGCATCCACGTCGCCGGCACCAAGGGCAAGGGCTCAGTCTGCGCCTACCTAACCTCGATCCTGCTAACGCAGCCCGCCGTCGCCGGCCGCGTCGGCACATACACATCACCACACCTAGTCTCCGTGCGGGAGCGCATCCAGCTCGACGGCCAGCCCATCAGCCGCTCGTTATTCGCGCAGTACTTCTTCGAAGTATGGGACGCCTTTACTTCCTCCGCGCGGTCCTCCGCCTCGTCCTCGGGTCAGAAAATCCCGGAGGACGAGTTAGAAGGACCGGCCACCAAGCCCTTCTACTTCCGCTTCCTCACCATCCTCGCACTGCACGCGTTCCTGCGCGAGGGCGTGCGCAGCGCCGTCGTCGAGTGCGGGATCGGCGGCGAGTACGACTCGACCAACATCCTGCCGGCGTCCGCCGTAACAGCCTCTGTCGTCACGCAGTTAGGAATCGACCACGTGGGCATGCTGGGCGCCACGGTCCCCGAGATCGCGTGGCACAAGGCCGGCGTGTGCAAGCCCGGGCGCAAGTGTTTTGCGCTGCGCGCCGAGGGGCCGGATAGAGATGCCA
>JAOXNQ010002821.1:0-41490 GCA_028571165.1 Hypoxylon perforatum
ACTAGATCCTTTCGCGCATGCCGTAACCGAACATACGCTTTGATCTTCCACCTCGATGTCGCGGTTCCACCAGCACCCGAAGCGCTCGAAGTGCTCGCGTGCGCTGCGGTCCAGGAGCCCGTTGATCAGGCCCCACCAGCTGCGGCCGTGCTCTAGTAGGACGATGCGGCCCGTTTCGGGTTTTACGATCGCTGCCATGTTGGAGAGGAGGAGCACCGGGTCTTTCACGCTGCAGAGGCCAAAGGTTTGGATTACTGTGTCGTATTTTTGTGGGGGTGAGGTAGGGGAAGGAGAAGGAGAAGGGGAGGGGGGTGCTGGGAGAGGCGTTTGGGCGTCGGCTTTGAGGATTCGGATTCGGTCGTTGGCGAGGGTTACGGCTTCGTTGCTGGATGCCATTTGGGCGAAGGTGGGTTTCTTGGGGACTTGGTCTTCCATGTGCGGCACCACTTGCCGGATCCTCGTCAGCGCGAGATCCAGCATGGATGGCGATATGTCTAGGCCAGTGAAGCTGAACAGCGCGTTCTTGTTCGGCGGTTTGATTTGAGCTTTAGATTTTACTTGAGGTGGCGGTTGTGCTGTTGGGGGGAGTGGCTTCTTTTCATCCCCTTTCTGCTTCTCGTCTTTTTCTCCCTTCACACCTTGTCCCCCCTTTTCTTTCGATTTGTCCTTCGCATCGCTCCCCGACCAGCCGAACCAGCTTGATTTCTCTTCCTTCTTGGCGGGCTCGAGGCCCTCCGTAATTACACTCCAGTCGTAGTAGTCGAAGTTGCGGCCGGTGCCGACTGCTACCTCGAGCACGTGGCCGCGGGCCATCTCGGAGGCGATGCGGCGCCGCAGCTTGGTGATGCCGTAGCGCCACTCGCTCTTGTCGAGGTGCTGGTCAAACTCCCGCGGCGACTGGATAGAGGGCCGCCCCGTAGGTGTCGCCGGCTCCTGTCCCGGAAGCCAATGCTCGGCCGGATGCGACTTCCAGTACGTCAACAGGGACACCGTGAAGAGGCCCACGCACATGGCCGCGGCACCGGCTCCGAATAGGGGGAACCATCGGTTCCGGACCAGCTCCGACATGGGCCGCTTCTTGTCTTCATCACCGCCCCGAGAAGAAGACTCGGGGGATGCACCCCGTTTAGATCTGGACGTGGGTGTAGGTCTTGACTTTGGCTTGGCGGACTCGGCAGGTTTGAAGGGAAGCGGTTTTGGGGTAGCCGGTGGCTGCTTGCGCGGCGGCGGTGGCGTCCGCTTGGTGGCGTATCGCCTGCAGCTGCGTTCAGCCCCAGCCCACCTGAGGCTATTCCCGCCTCTCCTGCAGCCCTGTACTGCAACCCTCATGGCGATACCAGACACGCACACGGGCTGCATTGTGCTAGCTGGCCGCCAGAATGTATCCTAGTGCTACTCTAGGCGAGGAGTACACTTTGGTACACCTCAATACACCCCGTAGATCTGGCAGAACTGGGTAAGTGAGGTAATTGGTATGTAGAATAGGTGGTCAATTCCAAGCTACCGATCCATCCTCCAAAATCTCGATGCAGAGAGATAAAAAGGCGTCCCGCCTTCTAACGAACCATTGGGGTGCAGTACCGAGCCTAGTGTTCCTGATCCAGGAACGGGGTAGTAGCGATGCCAATGGCAATGATGTTCGGCTTGGGTATGCAGGGTATGGAGCCAGTGACGCCAGTGTCGACGCAGATCCGGCGAAAAGGGGCCTCGAGGGGGTGGGTCCCGCTTCGTGATCACTTGTTTCCGAGGTCTTGGAACTTTTAGTGGCGGAATTTCCTGTGATTGGTGATGCAAGAAAAGGTGGACTTCAAATTTCTCCGGTACTGTGCGAATTTCCATCGGCTCCTCAGAGCACTGTATAAAACACGTTCCTTCGCCACTGCAGGGATTCTCCAGCTAAGCTGCTTGGGTGGATCGCGGGGTACAGTCCAACAGCGTTATACAGGGTCCATGCACTGTAGAAGCTTGTTTCGACTCAGCTATGAAATCAGATTAGTCAGTTAATTAATAGCTTGACGCGCTTCATCTGAGCATCGACGCGTTTATCTAGATGACTTTCTTTTATTTTGTCGACTTCAACTTCGCGTCTAAGGTTTCTTGATAATAAATTAGAAGGGATTTAATTGCGACTATGGCTTCCCAACAAGATCTACAAGAGCTTATACGGCTCATGACAGCTGGTATGAGAGTTCCTATGAAGGATGCCTTGGGTCGAGTCAAAGCTCTACAGACGAAGAACCTTAGAAGGTATGTATGTCTTAAAGGTTAGTCTAGATCAGCTTTAATCTCTGTGTAGTATAGAGCAGATAGCCGAATCTTCCCTCGCAGATGTCACCTCTGCTATTAACGACGCCAAAGCCGCGCGATCGCTTCATAATGCCTGCAAAGCCCGATTAAAGAACCCATCGTCAGCGACGGCCAAGCGGACTGGGTTTGCTCTCGAAAACTCCTCCAAGCGACAGAGAAATTCAGATGATGGGGGTTTTATGCAAGGCCCAGAGCCAGTTGCTCCACGAGAGTTCGAAGCATCGTTTGCCTTACCTGTAGAAACAGACGAGAACGTGATCGCCGACACCGTACTGTTGACGAATCGTGCCCCACTGGTCCTTGCCTTCGCTGTCGAGCTCCTACGTTTTACGATGCCGTCGCAACCCCCTTCCAGTCGATTAAGTCTAGCTCAAGCGGTCGTTAGCGCCAACTCGAGAAGTAAAGCCGTCTCGATAGGCATAGAGAAGGGCCCCAGTGCTGACGAGCAGGGCTGGGGCCATGGCCAACCCAAAGTCAAAGTTATGGGGCGTGAAGTGACGGTACTGAAAAGAGGTGGCTACGAATGGAAGGGTGATGAAGAAGTGGAAGAACACAAGTCTGAAGATGAAGTCAAAGCCGAGAGTGCTCCGTCTAGTGCTACGGAAACGGGCGTAAGCCAAGACGTGCCCTCCCAAACCTCTCCTGTCGAGGCACCACGATCATGGTCGGCTAGCCAGCCCGTTACTTTGAAGCAATCGACCTTCATAGTACGAGCTACAAAGATTACAGCACCCTCTCAACGTCAATCAGCTATGCAATCCCTGTTCGCCGAAATCCCTTCCCTTCAGGATGCGTCACATAATGCTTGGGCGTACCGCGTTAAAGTCCCGACCAACCTGTTCAACGCGACTACTGTCAGGGAGGAGTCATTTGACGATGGAGAAAGTGGTTGCGGCGATTTTCTGCTGAAGAATATGCGAGAGACGAATGCTGTTGATACCCTGGTGGTAATGACTCGCTGGTACGGCGGGATCATGCTTGGTCCCGATCGATGGAGGATAATGCGGGACTGCTTGAAAGATGCCTTGGCAAATCGCTTACGTGTGACCGGTGAACAAGTTACGCTAGGTGATGAAGCAGTCTGGGGTTTAGACCTCGAGGCTATGAAGAATAAAAGTGGAACTGCTGGCTTAGCAACCAGTAGATCTTACGAGGCAGGCGTCGTAGGTATGCCCATTCATCGGCCCGAAGCCGCGAGGGCGTATCTTCTGAGGAGTTTCGCTACGAGGGTAGATACCTCCAGCGATGGTACTGGCGAAGCAGAAGCGCCTCAAAGTTCGACCACCAAATCGACGCCGAAGAAGAAGACGGCAAAAACTTTGGAACTCGAGAAAGAAGAAAATGTTGCACGGCTACTCGGCGCTTTAAGACTTCTCTACGAGAGTTGGGTGGGCCATCTAACTACAACTGAACTCGATAGGCGAGCCTGGGGTTGGTATGTCGCGGTACGACCTGACGTGGAGAGCGGTCCTTCTGGTTGGGGAGCTAAAGGGCACCTCAAACTTGCTAGTATTCTCGCTTTACGGCGAAAGGAAGGATAAAACATATATCCAATGACAAGAAGAAATGCCACAGCGACGGATTTATGATCACTCACGATTCTGAGCTTTAACGTTAAACATACTATCCACATGTCATCACTTCTCATATTGGCCACCTGCCGTTTCGATCTATCGGTGTGATGAGATGAGGCTGTGAGAAATCCCTCCTGACGATCATCTCCTATTTCCAGACCATTCACCGACAGTTAATTCATGAACGGGAAAGCAACGTGCGTGGGTATATGTAAGGTATATATAATTCAAACGATGGTCGCCCCACGATGCGCAGCTAATTCTGTCTAGAATTCACCCCCATCACCCTTCTGGATACCTACACCTGCATGGCCTCAACAATGACTTGTTCTCAGTTCAGGCAATTATAAAAGGTTAGCATGAACCCCTATGCCCGAAATGTAAACGCTAACCTATTCTATGCTACAGTAATGAAGGTAGAGATACATATAATGCATTACATAGAGTTTACACAGACGTGGTCTCTTTGGACGACTGGCTACATGATTGCCACATCCTGAACCGAATCAAACTCGAAACATCTCCAGACAAAGTTCGCTTCGCTACATGGTATACCTGTCGTGATTTGATCGTCGTCCATCATCGCTTGACGAAATTGTGGTCTTTACGGTTGCCGAACTCGCCCGCCTAGGGACCTTATTCAACATAGGCTTAATTACATCGCCGGCTAATCCGATATTATTCGCAGCCACGACAGCCGTCCGGCTGTCAGCGTCCAAAATCCACGGATCAGCGCCGTGACTTATTAGCAGCCCTACAATTGCAATTTTGCAATCCGATGGAACGACATCATCGATTGTTGTGATGAGTGGCGTGCGCTGGCCTGGGCCTCGACGATTTGGATCCGCTTTTGCTTCCGCCAGCAAAAACTTCACCATTGGCACATTACCCTTCTCACATGCCATATATAGCGCTGTTTTCCCGAAACTGTTGGCATAGTTGAGGAGGCCATGACACTTTTCTAGGAGTATCCTGGCCACTTTCACACCCCCAGAGACCGATTGACATCTGTGTAGTGGTGTCATGCCGCTGCGATCGAACACGAATGGATCCGCGGAGCGCTCCAGCAATAACTTGCAAATATGGTAGTTTCGTGTCGCGGCTGCCGCATGAAGTAACGTCGATCCCGACTTATCTGAACGTTCGACGTATCCTTCGGACGATAGCATAATTCGTAGTACGTCGATGTTCTCGTCGCGAACCGCTTCATGCATCGGCGTCGTTTCTGATACTGGGACGGGGTCGCTAAATCGGAACCTCTCGCTATCTACGTTTACTATAAGTCCCAAGTTAGCTCCTATTGATCTCGCCGAGTCTAGGTTTGCCTATAACGCGACATGTAGCAGGATTTAAGCGACAACCTCTCTTCCGGAGAGATGACGAAAAGACAAGAAGCGAGCGAAGTATACTTACTGCCCTTCTCCTTACACCAGCGATACGCAGTTACCAGGTCGGCGAATTCAGCGCTCCCTTGTGTTGGCTGTGCAGATGTCGACGGCAAATGAACCCTCGTATCCTGAGGCAACACTTGACGGATATATTTGCGTAATCCGTTTGCCCTGTCGGGGGCCTGGTCTTGTCGCAGAACCTCAGCTAGCAACTCTGCTGATTCCTCAACAAGTTTGGGTGCCATAGGCTCGATTCCCTGACGACCGTTTAGGGCGCGGTCTAAGAATACCCGCGCTTGATCGATACTACCTCGTTTATAGTATAGCTCGCCAAGCTTATGATAAAGCCTAGCTCGTCGGTCATCGTCCATTTGGTCCGCCCGTTTGATTTCCTCGTCGAGTAATCTTTCCAGTATTTTTATGGCTTCTTGCTTATCTTTGTCGTTATTACACTGCAAGAGGATGTCTGCCAATTCTTCATCCATATCCGCAAGGCGCTCGTAGGAGGCATTCTCCGACCTGGCTGTGCCTTGGGTTTCCAACAGGTGTTTCATAAGGGCAATGCCTTTTCGTTGGAATAATGACGCTTTCACGAACATGTCTCCTTGTCTTAATTCCTTGACGAAATCTTGATTTGCGTCAAGGTAGAAGCGCGTGAGTATCTCACTATGCTGCTCGTCAGGTAGGTCAGGCTCTGGATCGAACTTTTCGTATAGAGTCGGCGCGTCAACGCTCACAGACGAGCCTGGGGCAACCGAGCGTGTGTCGCAGGACATATTGTCGCTTATGGATACTCCTGACGCTACGTCGTCAACCGTTTGGTGCCAGTCACGAATTATTTCCTTTTCCAGTATGCTATTCTCCAAACCGTCTCCTAAGGTGCTAGTGCTCTGCTCTTGGGCTCGCACGAGGTCGTCGTAACCAGTTCGTGTTGAGAAAAAGGGGTTCGACTGAACAAGATTTCTCAACTTCTGAAGCTCCGTCTGGATCACCTGCTGCGAGCTTGATGTCTCGCCTGAAGCAAGTAGTACAAGCGTCGAGAGGCTAATATTCAGAAGAGACTTGTCTGAGCCTATGCGTTCGGAAATTTGCCGTATTCGCCCCTCATTGAAGGAATGCTCTATACTCTTCCATACGCATTTCAAGATTCCACTCCCATCTTTCAACTGGGGGATTTCCTCCTCCAATTGCTTCAGCGAGTTGTGACATGACTGGATGATTTTGTAAGTCACTGCGTGATGACTGCGCTCGAATGGTAGCTGTTCGGCTCTGATTTTGAGCGTATTTTTGACCTGGATTAGGGTCCCTTTTAAAGCTGTGATCTCGCTATGTATATCATCGATATATTCGGGGATCGACCTGACTTTTCTAACGAAGTTAATGAATTGAAGTAGACGTGTAATTACAGTATCGGTCAATCCGATTAGCTGTGTCACCCCTGTGGCGACGGTGAATGGATCCATGCTTCGAGACCGTTATATGGTTTGGTGGGTACCCATGGCATTCTCAATCGGTCCGGATGGGTCTTCGCAGAGCTTTAGGTCGAGTTTCACAGCCTTACGACTCGCCTATGACACCATTGCTTAACGGCCTCACCCGCTTCTCCGAGTCTTTCTAGGTCCTGAGAAGCTTTGTAACAGTAATAACTTGTGCGAACTAAAGACAAGGGGTAGAATAGGTGGAAACTTTCCAGGTATCGAGTCAATTGGAAAAGCCTACGCTATACATATCATCAACGGGGGGACATAGGTGCGGCGGGGGGTTGGCTACCTACGTCCTTAACCCATTGGCCTCAAGTTGCCACCCGCTTAATGCCCCTGCTGACCAACTACATACTACCTACCTGGGTGGTCATCAGTGGCTGCCCTCGCCGGTCTCCCGAGCTCAGCCTGGCTGCTTACCTACCTGTGAGTACTTCACCTGTCACACTGCCCCCTTTTGCCAATTCAAGTTGAACAAAAACTTGATTTGTTTGTTATTCATCAAGATAATTACCCCGGTATAGAAAAAGGCAATTAGCCGCGGAGAACTCGGTCTCTCAGACTCGGACATATGAGCAAGGTGAATATGTGACCGGCTTAGGCTTCAAGCACATCTCTTTGCTGCGCAAAACCTGCCTCAGCCACCACAATAACCATGACGAAGATGCAGACTTATTTGAGCCGGGGTTTGATTTGGGGTAAGCTGACTAGGGTCGCCGTGCGAACGAGTTAGCCCCGGTTACACACCCTTCTAAACTCGTATTATACAATTAAGGCTGCCGCTCCGCACAAAAGTGCATATCCGATATTACAGTAAGACAATCTGTAACACATGTCAAGGCTAGGTAGGCTGAGGCCTGTTTACTAGCGGCCGTACCTATTATATCTAGGCCTCTACGTTTATGTAGGACTGCTAGATCCTTCGAGGCCTCGGTGAGAACTGCCTGCCGACGTGCATGAGGTAGATTTGCTTTTTGCTTAGGACAGCCGAAAATGCAACTAATCGCGCCCTAATCGCCCATTTGATCCCGTTTCTATGCACAACTATGTAATTTTACCTCCCCAAGGCTTCCCAGCTCTGACCGACGCATGTCGTACCCGAGACATGTACGATGGGTGTTTAAGGTCAGGCCCGTCCCCTGACCGAGGACCCTTTAACAAAACTCATGTCTCATCTAGGCCAGCCCTATCTGTCTAATCCTGTTTTAGTTTCGATCGGTATTCCACGCCTTTTACTAATTAATCCAGTTCTTGCAGCAAATGGGGTCGCAAAATCTGGGTAGCATCATGAATGATCGACACAGATCATCTTTTAGTCATCCGTACCCTCCACCCAGATCTGGCACCCACTTCGAGCTCGCTGAAAGGGTTGTTACTGCAACTGGGACCGGAAATGCCCAATATCAGGATCAAGTAAACAGAAGACGTAGTAACAGGCTTGGGATTATCGAAAACCCGCTAGGTACGGAGGATGTATTTTGAATCCCATCCTTCAATGCCTACTTACACGTTTCAGCCTATTTGAACGACGAACAGCTCGAACAGGACGTGACTCTATTTCAGCAGAAATACCTACCAAGGGTTGATCGAAACAGACTGCTCCGAGCAGCACGAGTAGCGCAAAATGTGCGCTCTTATGACGAGGTCGCCCGTTCTAACGACCCAGAAGCCGGACAACACTTACCAGTACAACTTAATACAGAGGAGAAGAGAGCCTTAAAGGCGGAGAAAGACTCCCTCTTCTCGCAGCAGAACATGTTCATGGTCATTATCACGGTTTCGCTAGCGGCATTCCTCCAAGGGTTCGTGCAATCTTCGATTAACGGAGCTTCTCTGTATGCCCACGTATTCAATCTATCCGCTCCCGGTGCTGGCGACGAAGATGAGAAGCCCCAAGCGGACGGTTGGAAACTCGGAGCCGCTAATGCCTCGCCGTTCTTCTTCGCTGCTTTGCTAGGCTGTTGGCTGTCCCTGCCTATCAATGATTGGATTGGCCGCAGGGGCGCAATGGCTGTGGCCGCCGGTCTAATCTTCGCCAGCTCATGGGGCGCAGCGTTTTGTTCCACCTGGTACCAACTGTTTTCAGTACGAATAATAAACGGCATCGGTATGTTCTCAAGACGCTTCTTTACTTCAGAGCCTAGTAATTGAAGAGGATTCGATATAACGGGCTTAAACTAATGCTGAACTTTGTATAGGCATGGGATTAAAGGCTGTCAGTACACCAATTCTGGCGTCCGAGACAGCAGTTGGTTTCTGGAGAGGCAGTTTTATCCTGGCCTGGCAGCTGTGGTAAGCTGTTACGTCTCCTCGAGGCGATATTCATGCGATAATTGACAACAGTTTAGGGTTGCGTTCGGAATTATGATTGGATTCGTATTCAATTTGATCTTCTCCCGAATACAGAACGACAAGCTGGCACTTCAACTGATCTTAGGGGCACCTCTTGTACCAAGCATCTTTCTTATGATAGGGCTATGGTACTGTCCGGAAAGCCCCCGCTACTATATGCGGAGGTCCGCTAGACAAGATCACCAGAAGGCGTATGATATTTTACGAAAACTACGCAAAACAGAGGTGCGTATTCAGCACAGCCTACTATTGAACCGCAATCCTGATTGAACAAATGACTAATATGCGTCTTACAAATAGCTTCAAGCCCTCCGAGACGTCTATCTAGTATACAAATCCGTTCAGCTCGAAGAATACTCCGACGATATCGAAAACCCTCACGGGTTCCTCGCTCATATGAAGGGTTATGCAGTCCAATACAAGCAGCTATTTAAGAAAAGACGACTGAGAAACGCTTTGATAAGTAGTTCGATAGTCGCTCTGGCCCAGCAATTATGTGGCAGTACGTATATCGGCCTTATTGAAAATGCCCACCAATATCAAACAATGGAAGCCGAAGATCTCAACAACTAACAACAACGCAGTCAATGTATTCGCGTTCTATTCGGGCACACTATTCATCGGAGCCTTGGAGGGAGATGATCAAAGCCGTTTAAAATCCATGCTCTACAGCTTTGGATTCGGTATGTCCGATAACAATCTCTTCATGGCAATCGTTTTCTCACGAGTGTATATAACAGGGGCGATAAACTTTTTCTTCGGCCTTCCAGCAATCCGAACCATTGACACATTAGGCCGTCGCAAGTGGCTAGTGTTGACACTACCCGTTATGTGTCTATTCATGATCGCTGCCTCTCTATCGACCCTGATCCCCGATCAACCTACGAGGGTCGGGATCATCGCCCTTTTCGTGTTCCGTAAGTCATTTAAGATATAAATACCAGTCAGCCAGGTAGCTAACTAGAGTCGCTATATAGTATTTACAGCTGCGTACTCACCAGGAATGGGTAAGTCGCCCCTATCCTAGACTGCGACATCGACTATCAACAACTAACAGTTATCAAGGACCAATTCCCTTTACACTTGCTTCAGAAAGGTCAGTCTATCCCAGCCTATGAATAAGCCGTGACTCGCTAACGAGATAATAGCTTCCCACTTTCTCATCGCGAAGCTGTACGTGATTGAATAAGTCGTCCCTGATTCTGTCATAGCTGAGCTGAATGATCACATAGGGATGCGCATTCGCCATCGCAATCAACCTTCTATTTGCCGGACTTATCCAGATGTTCTTCCCCAGGTATGTTCGCTATATCCAAGGTTATTGCATCAAGACCGTAGAATTCCTTCCTGCCCCAACCATCAAAGAAAATAAATCTCCACCTGCTCACATCCACCCGCAGCATCAACGCCGGCCTCCACGACGGCGGGTCCCTGGGCCTCTTCGCAGGCTTGGACTTTCTCGCCTTCGTCCTCGTGTTCCTCTTCGTCGAAGAGACCAAGCGGCGGTCCCTCGAAGACCTGGACCTGATCTTCGCGGTGCCCAAGCGCGACTTCGTACGCCATCAGGTGACCAAGTACCTGCCGTGGTTCGTGCGCCGCCACATACTGCGGCGTCACGGAGAAGAGAAGCCGTCACTGTACGTTGAACGGATCTGGCAGCAGCGGCCGCACATGCAGCAGCACTACCAGCAGGACAAGGACGGCGAGGGCGTTGACTGGCATACGTACAGGATGGACGGTAGCAGGCTGGATGGCAATGGGCACACTCAAACTCATACCCACGACGGTGGTAGTATGGTCTCTCCAACCCTTCCACGGAGGCCGTCGGAGTTCGGCTTGGCGGAGTCTACGGAAAGGCCTTCGATTGATTCTGCACACGCATGATGGTATCCCGAGTGGGCTGGGTTATAGTCGCTTTCAGTCTGACTTAAGGAGGTTGGTTGGGATTATGCTGTTTTTACGATGTACGATCTGAGCGCTGTCAAGTGTGTATTACGACTACGATTATTTTCAGACGACCTGATACGCAGTTTCGATTTCATAGATTCCTATTCATTCACGTAGAACACGAGCCATCAGATGTTAAGTTCTCTTTAATCATCAAATCAGAGGCAAGCTGCAATTACTTCGCCGTCTAAAATCTGTCAGCCTAAGAGTCCAAGGCGCCTATGCTCATCCATAAAATGCTTCTAACAGATCCATAAGCATGTATCCATAAACGATGCCCTGAAGATGCGAACCCAACGATGCATGCACGCTCCGTCCAATCTAACCTGTAAAACATAAACCTGTTTCGACCCGTAGCCTAGAAGCGGCCGTCCGTGATCTCGTTGAAAATATCCCTCGTGATGAGATTCCCCCTGAGCAGGGCCTTCTCCGTAATCTTGCCCCTCTTCGGCCCGTCCGGCCGCCGGTTCTCTTTTCCGCCCGAGACCTGACTGTTCTTCCCCGAAAGACTGGCAAAGCCTTTCTTCGGCACCTTCTTACCCGGAGAAACCTGGAGCTGCCGATTCACCGCTGCAAGAGCACCGCTGCTACCGCCTCCAGTAGCCGTAACCTGTGTTGCGGAACCCACATCCTCAAAGAAATGGCTCTCGAGCGCGTCGGCCGGTAAATCATACACCCAATCACGACCCTCCATTAGCCTGACAAATCGACTCAGCATCTCCGTTTCGCCGCTCCCCTTTAGCGTGTCGCGGCTGCCCACGACCAGCAGCTTCGTCTTGGCGCGCGTGAACGCAACATTGATACGTCGCCAATCCTTCAATAGGTCCCCGATACTACATGCGTCGTTGCTTCTGACTAAGCTAAGGATGACCACCTCCTTGTCGCGCCCTTGGAACCGGTCGGCTGTGTGCAATTCGATAGAGCTACCGTGCGCGCGCAGCCCGTGTTTCAGGAGCGACAGTTGCGAGCGGTAGTGCGTCATGACCCCGATCTCGGCAGCGGGGACGCCCGTCGCGAGGAGCGCGTCGACGAGCTGGACCACGATGCGCGCTTCCGTGGGGTTGACAATGCGGTTTCCCTTGGCCTCTTCGCGGGCCGCCGGCAGGAAGTCCGTGTTGATGAAGCGGACGCGGGATTCGGGGTCTACCAGGTGGCGCAACCAGCAGCAGTCATTCGTCCAGGCGGTGCAGAAGGATCGCGGCGTGCCGGGGCGCATGATGGTGCTGGCGTCGTAATGCTTATGCCGCAGATTTTCCATATTGGGCACCGCGAGCTTTCGGTGACGGAGGGCTTCAGTGCCGCACTTGAGCCGCCCTTCGTAGATGAGCGTGTTGCTGAGCATCATGACGTCCTCGCACATCCGGTACTGATGCTCCAGGTTGACGACCGAGTCCGGGTGAGTGTCCGAAAGTAATTTGAAGAGGCTGATATCTAGGCCGCCGACGCGAGCCTCCTCATTCTGTACTAGGGGGGGCAATTGATTGTGGTCTCCCACTAAAACAAATGTACGAGCCAAGCGAATTGGTCCTAGACAGATAGGTAGGGTAATCTGCGAAGCCTCGTCGACAATGCAGTAATCGAAGGTGCGCTCATTGAAAACCGGGTGGCTGACACCAAGACAAGTTGTCGCCACGATTGGCGTCCCGTGCCAAGCGGTTCGTATCTCTTCGAAACTGCTCTTAGGTTGTCCTGCAAGGATCGCAAAGTCCTGCACCTCGGGGTGAACCTTTGCCGGGGCGCCAAGTCGTAAAATTGGCATCTTATCGTCTTTCAACTTTAGTAAGATGTTGTCCACGGCAGAATGCGTATACGAGGTTAAGAGAACGCTCTTCCCCTGCCCGACAAGTGCGCGAATGATGTGGGCAATCGTAGTTGTCTTGCCAGTACCAGGCATCCCGAGAACGAGCGCGTAGTCGTTGGCACTCATGACCTTGTCAATGGCCTTTTTCTGGTCAATGTTGAGGTCGCCCTCGTCACATACCGTGTATTGCGTTGTAATAGCTTTAAATGTTGGCGGCGCAAGGTCGACCACTAACCGTCGAATTGCTCTCGATCCAAACACACCATCCGCCATTACTTGAACCAAATTGTTTCGAACAGTCGCCATGCCGTTGCTAAATTCATCCTTATCAAGGCGGTATTTCAGAGGTGCTTCCTTCATCTTGCCTTGTGACTGTGCGGGTGTCGCCTCTTCGGGTGCTACCTCCATAATGCTGGCGAACACCTGGTTATTTGTCTCGTCGAATCCTGACCGTCGTATACGGGCATTATGAAGTCGCCGGTCAACTGCGACGCTGATCTTGTGTTTTCGCACAGATGTTACGTACCCAAGCGCCAACGCAAAATGTCCGTTTTCATCCGATACGACAACCGGCTCTCCTACCGCAAGCTGGGAATCCATGAAGGAAAAACCGGAAGGCGCATTTTCCTTGATGAACGTATAATGGAATCGGTTGATTTTCGGGCTGTGGGCGTCTTCTGCGGCAGACCCTTCCTCGATGATGACATTGGCAAAGCATCGTCCAACTTTCTCCCTTTCGGTGCTCACCATGGTCCAGAGTTCTCGACGCAACTTCTGACTCTCCTTTTCTTCCTTTGTTAGTAGGTCCTCCCATTTTAGAAAGAATTCCTTGTGAGTTGGGGTTAAGTGTTGGACGACCTCGTCGAACTTAGTCTTCATGCCGCTCGTCTCATGATCACCGTCATCGGCAAGCTTGTGGTATATGAAGCAAGAGGTCTTTGCATAACACTTGCCACATGTGTTACTGCTTCGCTTCATGGGCGGGAGCTGAACGCTACGCTCTCGGATGTAACAGGCAAGCTGGTTGCGTTGCATAATCATATGGCGCAGCTCGTGACGAATGGTTGGGATACGGAAAGTCTGAGACGTCTCCATGTAGTATAAAATACCATAAGCGATCTCTACGTCGTATCGATCTGACAATAGGAGGTTATATAGAGATGTTTGCGCTTGGTGGTTGCTCGTGGCATTGTGACCGGTCTTGACTTCGAAGGGTACAGTCAAAATACGTCGTTGAGGCCCGTCTTTCATCGTGACCTGTACCGTCGCGTCGATATTACCTTTTAACCCATACATCGGAGACCAAACGTGTTCTTCGACATCAAGTAGCTTGGTAACACACATGTTTGCCTTGTCCCCATTTCGGCCTTGTACAACGGCGTCGGACTATCAGATATTAGCAAGCAATTTTGGCCCTGGATGTTGGAGATTTGGAGATTAAGCAGGGGCCTACTTTAGGGAAAGAAGTCACAAATGCTGCGGCCCAACTTCGCAATTCCGGCATTTTTGATCGAAGGTGCTCACGGGCATCGTCGACAGAGACCTTGATGGTATACAAGTCTTCTACGTGCTTATTCGTGATATCACAAATGACACCATTCAAGAACTTTATGTCCCATTTGTTTGACGTGAGCGCCTCCTGGAAGATCTCGTGCAGTAGAGTTCCGTACACGAGAGGCGGAGTCTTATCGCTAGTTGCCTTGACGCGGTCTTGCAGCACAGCCCGACGCATACACGTAAAACTGTCCGCTACAACCGTAGCTGATATAAGTTGATCTGGGTGAAGGATGAGAATATTCTGAGAGTTGTCTATGATGCACTGTCCGGTTGATTGGAATTCGCCGATTATATGAACATAGGCCTTTGTACTCGCTGGAGTGTCTACCCAATCTCCTCGAAGATAGACGGTTCGGATTACATTGCTTCTATCGACTTGAACGAACAGAATCTAGATATGTTAGCTGTTTTCTCTCGAACAAATCAGCCGCAAGACTTACCTTTTCAGCTGATTCCCTGCCATGGTCATCAACATATTGACTTTGCAACACCTTAGTCACAAGATATCTCTGGATTGTCTTTGGCTTGTTGGTCACCTACAAAACTCTTAGCAAATGAGTTTATTTAGATTCTATTGCCACCTACGCACAGGTAACGATCCATTCGTCTGTTTAGCAGAGGCAGATTGTGTAGCAGCTATTTCGGCAGCCTCAAAATCAAAATCGCCCCCAAAATCATCCTCAAATGCATCCTCAGCAAAGTCATCAGCCACATCCGCTGGCTTCTCTTGCGCGACAACATGATTTTGGGGGACGGCATTGGGGTTTTCCACCTGAGAGTGACTTGAATCGATCTGGGTCATCAAGTCTTCGGCAGCGGCAAATATGTCATCGTCCATATCGGCAAATTCGTCGTCAAATGGTTCAGATATTCGATCGGCCTGTGGTTGAACTGTAACTTCCTCGGCATTCGTCACTTGCGGCGCAGAATCTTGCTTTGCGTGGTCTTCATGCGATTGGCATACGCTCGCGTCTAGTTCCATAAGTGTATCATCATCAAAATCGTCATCCCCATAGTCCGAGGAGGCGTCCATGGACGTATCTAGCCTTGGCCTTTCTGTCGTTGGCTCTGGTTCATGAGCGTCAAGAACGGGTTTCGAAGAGGGTTTTCTTCGGGTGGGTGAACCGGAAGACTGCGCGGCCAGTGGGTGTCGTCTTTTTTTCGGTGAGGGTGATTCCGAAGTATCGTGATAGGTCTGGATTGTCTTGGATCTGTTGATTTCTCCGTTTACGGTCTGTAACAAGGCATTGACCATAGACGACTTTGAGCCACCGCTTGGACTTTCATCGACTATGACTTCCATCGGCCTTGGGGCCTCTGCTCGCTCTACCCTCCTACGTTTCGGCCAATTGGTTCCGCAACTGATAGCTCTTCGCAGTCCGCCTTCGCCACCTATTCTGGAGGGTCGAGGCGAAGACGATACCATAACCTGGGCCAGAGCGGAGTTCATGGCTCCAATTGGTGTAATAGATGTGGAACCGGTGAGAGAGAAGCGGTCCCATAGTTCCAATGCGGGATCGGCGTGGGGGGATTTGAGGGCTCGCGATAGCTTCTCGACGTTGACGGCTGGAGTATGAGGTTTTGAATTAGCAGGCGACGAGACGGGAGACGAACTGCGCGCTCTCTTCTTCCCCCTCCTGCCCGGCAATACCGGCGATAACTTCACCATTTGACGCAAATCCTCTCTTGTGTCCCAGCCGATCTTATCATTGGGACTCGTGTCGTCCTCTATTTCCCTGGCCTCGGATATTCCAATAAGATCCTGCCATGCTAGCCGACTGACAGGCGTAGCTGTGCTGTCTTTGGAAGCAGGAAGAGGGGTTCTTTCCTCCGGAGTCTGCTTATCGTCTTGCTTCTTGCCATCGTCGTTCGGCGGCCCTTCGACATTGATGATTGGTACTAGCTCATGCGTTACCTCGTCCTTGGACTTAGTTGGGTTTGGGCACTTGAAGGCATTGAGCTTGTTCTTCGAAGCGGCGGAAATAGGTTGAGGGGGCTTGGACACGGTATTTCGAGAGGTGGTCGATTGATTTACGGCGGAATGGCTTCTGGCTTTGTTCCATTGCTGGCGAGTCTGCGACTTTGTGTAAGACTAATTTATCGGTAAGGGTGTAAGGTATACGTACTCTATTAGAGCCATTCTGCTCCGAAAATGATTTTTGGAGAGGCATTGTGTTATGGGGGATCTTATTTCATCATAATTGGCTTTTGATATGGACTACGACGTAACGCAGAAGACTTAGGGTGTGGGATGAAGGAATTAGGGAAAACCAAAGAGTCTGAAGCTCCCGCTAGCTAGGTACTGTACAAAAGTGATTCTCTGAAGTCAGTGGTCACATCGAAATTCATGGGCCCTGGTCGCGACTGGTCGGAGCTAGTGGCCAAGGAGGGAGGAAGGGGTGCAATTGGTTCGACAGCAAAGCAATGTGCAATGGTTTATGGATTGGAAGACGCGACCAAGACGCGTCCCCGATAGATAGCAAGTCAATAAAACGCGATTGTGGCTGAGATAGATAGATTGATTGATTCGCGGTTGTGGGGTCATATATTTGTGGCTGTGCAGTGGTGGGGTAGTGGCTTAAGCTCACTGGTGAAGCTCACTCAAGCTCAAAGACAACACCCCACTCAGCCCACTACAGCTTCATGCTTCATGCTTCATGCTTCTGACTTCCTACTTGGCATCATCATCTTAAAATCTTGTTTCATTTGAATGAGAGAAACTCAACGCTTCATCCGGCATACTGACTGCCATTTGAAGCATAACATCTGACGCGATGCCATCTAACAGCGATTTCAGTCCCTCGAGCGGCGACTCATCGCAGTTCGATCAGACGCCTACCACCAACCCTCCCTGGCCAAACGTAACGCCCGTTCAGCAAGCACAGGTAGAGCGCAAGTGGTTCGAGGAGGGTGCTACTATTCATTTCGATAGGCTACCCGTGCGTTTTGATCGTTGGGACTCATCTCCATATATCATCACCAAAGTTATCAGATTAGCCAATGCAGCTCAGCGTCCCCTGACTGCTGGCGAGATTGATGCTACGAGTGAGGCTGCTGCCATTTCAGCTCAGTACATCCCTTGGATAAGACCTCTTGCAGTAGCGAGCAGTCTTCTCTTTACTTGGTATACGAGAAAATCATTCTCGTTTGCCTTCTATCGGCCCAAGGCCTCAAGATTCGACCCGTCCGTGTTCCCTATGAAACGTGCTCCCCTTCTCAGGGGTACATGGGCCGTACTAGCCTGGCACACTATTCGTGCCCTCACATATTTACCGCCTTTTGGTCTCTGTTCCGTTCTCTTCTGCGGCTCTATGACAGAAAGCACGTTTGAGGCACACGTAAGGAAAGATCAGCGTTTGCAAGTTATGATGCGAGACATTAAAATAAACAACCTTAAGATCGTGTCTGGGCGAACTCAACAGCGAAATCCTCCGATTAATCCTCCGATTCCTGCCAACCAGTCGTCTCAAGATGGTGGGCGTGAGCCGTATACTAGCCAGCCAGAAAACGCCTTCGGTGGATCAGCTCCGGTACCCAGCACTGGTGTAACATCCCCTGCATCCCGCTCTACTTGGGCACGAACCAATCAGTCTCAAGCGCCACCTAGTCAGCCTCGGGACGAAGTCTCGGACTTGTTCGAAGACGACGACGGCTCACCAGTGCCCGTATCAACACGGAGAGCCGAGGCACAGCAGGCTCGCGATTCCCAGGGCGGTTCTGCTTGGGATCGCTTAAGACAGCAAGCGCAGACTGGAAGTGCCCAATGGACTAAGGGCGATTCCTCTGGTCAGGAGCAGGGATGGGGCCAGCTGCGACAAGACAAGACCCAGAACAGCAAAGAAATTCAGCGGAGTGCGGAAGGTTTCGCTTACACGAAGGAAGAAGAGTATAAGGAGCAGAAGAATTATGAGAAAGAGCAGGCGCAGAAAGAATTCGACGCCTTATTGGAAGCTGAAAGACGCGGCGGGTCAGGCAGACGGTAAGATACCTACCCGGGTAAAGAGCTTAGGACTGGAATTGTCTCGTCTAACGCTGGAGATGAAGCCAGTAAGCAGCATGAAAAAGGAAAATAGGACTTGTACGGCTAAAATATTTGGGCGTCATAGCTTGTAGGCGTATTGTTTGCAATCAAATACCTATGTATCAGCTATTGTCGGGTTTTTAAGCAAAGGTCTACATCGCAATCGCATTTGTTAACAATTAATCTACTGTCCAGAATTCTCTGACGATGGTGTTGGGTTTGTTCTTCATCTCTCTAAGCGGAAGGAATGAATTTCATATGCCTTATGATAGGAGTCTTTTCAACAGTATTGATCTGCGGAAGCCTCATGTATTTTAAACATAATTTTAACTACCAATTTCCTGTTAACAAGGAGATGGAATGCTATCATATAATTGAAGAGTTTTAAATTATGATTAATTTTAACATTACTAGCTTGGCTGCAATAGTCATAACATCCTCGGACTTCTTTCTATCCATGCCGCTTCCTAGCTTCCACTTGCCACTTGGGAGACCGGCTCGCTATTTCCTCCACCGCGCACCCCCCCATATTGTCAAAAGGGGTAGAGTCGGTGTTCCAAGGGGGAGGAGTCCCACGGCGGTTCGAGGCGGCCGCAGTCGGCCAAGACCTCGGCGCGCTTTCCTCCCAGTGCGACGATTTGCCGTTTTGATTTTGTTCGCGTCGGAGATGGCGGCGCGTACCGGCTCTTCGACTTTCAGCGCCATGGGCTTGCAATCTTGTGAGGGCTGGCTCGTTCGATAGTTGATTGTAGAAGTTATATCGATGATTCGTGAATTTGCTCCACCCATAAATCGAAGGAGACGTTGCTGATTCCAGGCGATTCTTCTTCGCTCGTAGGAAAGTACGATGGGAATTTACTTTTATATTGCGGAGATATTGCGAAGATGGCGGAGTGATGAGATGTGTGATGTGTGAAAGGAGAGTGATGTTGCCATGCATCTCGCATCACTCCGCCATCTCCCCATCGTACTTTCCTCCTCCATGTCCCTCATCCCCCCCCCCCTCTCCTCCAAGTTCCGGTCATAAACCCTGGCGATAAGCCCTGGCGGCAGTCGTAACGGTGCCTGCGAAGGGCGAGACCGAGGATGCGTTGCGTGTAGCTGGTGTAGCAGGTTTCGGGGGAGGAAGTGATTGTTGGGAAGGTGTAATTTGTCGTAGGCACAGGTTTCCCACCCCCCCTCTCCTCTCTTTCGCTTCTCAAGCTTTCACACCATCCTTTCTTATTCTTCTACCTCTTGCTCTCCCGAGTATCTGGTACTCACCCTCCTCCGCTAGCCTGATCTTAGGTAGCAGGCCTTGGTAGGTCGCCAGTACTTTCGTTACTCCTTAAAGGGTCGATAGCACTGGCGACCTACTTTTTAGCCAGGGCCTGCCACCCAGCCGTCTCACCGGCGAGGATTGACGTGTTGTAGGCGTCGATTGCCGCTTGAACGTAGGCCGGAAAGGGAAGGTTTTCGTCAGGGAACATCGGGCCCTGGACGGCGTTGGCCTTGGCGGGGGCGGGGCTGGCAACGGGGTTAGCGTTGGGGTTGGCGTTGCCGTAGCCATTGCCGTTGCCGTTGGCATTGGCGTTGTTGTTGGCGTTGCCGCCAGGGCCGCCAGGAAGGCCGCCATGGTGCGCATGGGCGTACACGCATTGGGTTATGCTTCGGCTGTGCATGAAGAGCTTGTTGCAACCCGGCCATGCGCACCGGTATTTTGTCACCATCGTGCCGTCGGGCGAGTGAGCTTGAACCTCGACGGCAACGATGTGGGCGGCCTTCAGATGCTGCCGCATCTCCCCCTCGTCGTTGGTGGTTGTGGCGCACCACCTGGACCGGAGGATTGGCAAAGACCGCCAGCACCTCGGTACCTCTTAAGAGGTCGATGGTGCCGGCAGTCTTTGATCGCGAACGAGGGCAGTGTAGTTCCGGATCGGCCGGTGTGGGAGGGGAGAGCATGCAAGTCTAGTTCGCGCAGTACTCCCTCCTACGACCGGCCCATGGGCACCGGTACTTGGTCACCATCGTGCCGTCGGGCGAGGGAACTTGAACCTCGACGGCAACGATGTGAGCGGCCCTGAGATGCGGCAGCATCTGCTCCTCGCTATTGGCGCAAGCGGCGCACCCGGACCCTTGGTTGGGAAATTTTGGGTGCCCACCTTCAGCCCACGCGCGTTTATGACCGGCTTCTGGCAACGGCCGCAGGTCATGGCCTGCTGGGGTTGGGCAGGAGCAAGACCTAGAAGATGTTAGACTAGGGACAACTTTGAATATGTGTCGGAGCAGTGCTTAAAATAACTTACCGAGGAGTGTTGGAAGCCATCTTTTCCTCGGGGTGGAAAAGGATATGGTCGGTAGTAAGGAGGCCGAAGGCAATGTTGTCGAGGGCGATATGGTCCCAGACGAAGAGCAGGCGCAGATCGCCAGTACTTCGTTACCCCTTAGGGGTCGATAGTACTGGCGATCTACGTTCGCTTGCTCGAGCCTGCTCTTGTCTGTCGCCAGCGTGGTAGCGTCACAGTCCTCTAAAGAACGGAGGATGTTAGAGGCCAGGATGTTCAGTGTTCTCTGGTCGGCGGCCAGTGTGAGATGGGCGTGACACTGCGTCCGGCCCTTTCCACAGCCGGGCCAGAGACACCAGCAAGTGAAAGCGGGATGCTGCTCCCGCTATCTCTGCGAGAGTAGGCGTTGGATCGCCAGTACCTCGGTACTCCGAATGGGTCGATGTACTGGCGATCCAACGCTAGGGTCCAGGGTTCTTAGCCCCACGTCTCTCCGGCCGGATCCCACCGCCTCCGCAATACCGCGGCGTTCTTGTTCATGTACCCCAAGGGTCAAGCGCTCTTCCTCCTTAAGAGTAGACATAGGAGTGTCTAGGTACTCCTAGGACAAGCTTCTTAATCCAGAGCAAAAACGATAAACACGGCTCTCGTCACGGATATCTTGCCTCGAAGTCCTCGTGTTCGACATCGAAGATGGCACAATAGACCTCGTCGTGGGATTCTCTTTGCCAAAAGGCAAATTCATCAATCATCCGTGGGAAGTGAAAGGCGACCTGCAGATAGAGCAGGACAATAAATCCCCATTGGCAGATGGTCCCGGTAAAAGGCGCGAAGTTGATAGTCGCCGCTACTGTCGAGGCTAACGCGAAGAGTCGGACATCTTTCTTGAAAGTGGGATTGCGCTCAAGGTAATGTCCCATCTCGCATGCGCAGGGGAAAGAGAATTGCTACCTGTTGCACTTGTTAGATAACTTCTTAACGTAGAGAACAGGGCAACCTACAAATTTCTGGTAAAAGTTCGACATGAACCCTTCTGAGACCGCTTTACATTTGAGGAGAGCTCCCAGTATAGCGGTGAGCTTTTACGCTCATCTCTGATTCTCCCTTCTATTAGATGCCGGGAGTTCTCCTATAAGTAGTGTGAGATCGCCAGTGCCTCAGGATCTCTATGGGGTCGATAACATTGGCGATCTCATGTGTTGGCTTGCTGCGACTTGCTTGGTAGGAGCAGGACCTAGAAGATGTTAGGCTATGATCCATACAAGAATATCAAAAAATAGAGAATAGTGATGTGTGTATGACGTTGAACAGCAGCAGGGACCAACAGAGAATATATCAAGTAACACAAGCCTCAACTAACTTGTAGGACATAAATGAATAGAGACGACTTACTCGGTCTAGCACCGCCTGTTGTCTGTTGTTGTTAACTTGAGGCCGGTTAAGAGTCAAGCGTGACGACACCCTAACCGGGCCATCAAGTTGGAGCAGTTTATCCTCAATGCTCAGGAGGGTCCAGTAGGTAGAGTAGGTGAAAAAATTCGCGTTCACCGATTCTTTCAATTTCTTATGGATGAGCTTAGCGGAGCTCCGAGGGTCATTTTTCGGAGAGCATCAGTAACGGCGGGTGGTGTATTCGTGGAGGCAGCACTGATTTGAGGCCGCCAGCTTCTTCGGGCTCTAGCTCAGGCCTGCGAGCAAAGAGTACTTTGAGGTCGCGAACTTTCTTTTCAAGGGCAGGTTCTCCAGACTGTTCACTTTGTTTTGCCCTGGCGACGTTACTAGGTTAGCCATGACTCTCGACTTCTTTGGGGGAATGCAAGGAATAAATGTGTAAGGGTAAGAGTGATTAGACTTGTCACTAGTGTACCTAGTAACTAAAGTTGGGAAGTAGTCGATTAATAAATGTTGAGTTTCGCAACTAGTTGCATCAACTATCTTTTTTTCGTTTGCTGGAGAAAAGTAGAGAGACAAAGTAAGGGTTGTCAAGAAGGTAGACATCAAGAAGGTAGACAAGTTGATTGACTTCAGTGACTGCACCAATCACGAGCCTAATGGTGTAGCTACGTGGGTGGCTCACCCAGAAGTGATGGTGTTGTACTAGCAAACTGGTTTGGTCGATAGCGGAAGGGGAAGAAAAAAGCGCGAAGAGAAACCAAACGGACGAGGTGATGGGGTGTGGTGTCAAGTGAAGTTTGTGGTAGGCGGTAAGCAACTTGCGAAAAGTTGACGAAAGTTTGAAAGTTGAACATGGAGAGAGACATGGGCGACAAAATATAATCAAGAAAATAGGAACTTACTAAGTGGTAGGCAATGTTGATTGATCTAAACCAAGGTTGCAGGCAAAGTGTGGAGGCAAAGTGTAAAGTGTGAGGTCTCCTCGCTCTCGCTCTCTTGGTTTTGTTTCCAAAGGAAGGGAGGGAAAGGATGGTGGGCAAATGAGTGTATGAAGCTTGGTATGCTCATCGGAGAAGGGTAAGTAGTTGTGTTGATCGTGTTGATCGCGCGACAATGATGGAAAGAGGATGGAAGAAGGACAGTGATTGATAAGTAGGTGTTATTGATGTTGCAGAAGGTAAAAGCTAGATAGAGGGTCTAGCTGATTGTAAAGTACTAGGGCACCTACAACCCCACCAACAGCGGGAGGGAGAGCGAGAGAGAGAAAGACAGAGACAGAGAGGGATAGAGAGAAGGATTTGTGTAGGCTGATGAAGACGGGAGGCGCTGTTGACGCGTCGCTTTCGCGTTGGTTAGTATTTGGGAATAGATGTTTTGGTACTGAATGACACTTGACATACCTTTTTAATAATATTGCTTGATAAATAACTTTATCAGGTGTCCTGACATGTTGAGATAGGTTGGCAGAAGCCAGTTCTGCTCTGGGAGTGTTGTAGCAGAAGGATGTGGAGAGCAAGGTTGGAATTTCCAGGGAATAAATAATCTAATTCGAGTTTGAGATTTGATTGTGTGTTGCCGGGCGAAGTGGGAAATATTAGGGCATGTGAGGCTATACGTGGTGCATTCGCAAGAGTAGCCCCTTTATGCGCGAAGAAGCCAAATTACGCGCAAAGCCAGCGCGCAGCATAGCGAAATCTCCAGCTGTATCCGCAAATATCCCATAATACCCCCTCAATCAGGTGATCACCACCGATTTGGGCGGCCATGTTGTATATCTGTCTCCTGTTCTGCCATCTCGAACGGGTGACGAAGTCGCGATTGTCGTTAATATTGGGTAGGGGGCAGCCTTCGGGTATGGCCTCGCTGAGGAACTTGCAGATGGGCTCCTAACCGTCCGTGAAGCTGTACTCGAGCAGCTTATCCTTGGGCATGAGGGCTCGCACCTCCTTATAATGGCGCAGGAAGATGGGTTCGGGAAGTCGTCACGGTATGGGAAGTCGTCGAGGAATTTATAAAGGGCTTCTTAATTATTTGTGACTTTATATTCGAGCAGCTTGTCCTTGGGCGTGAGGGCTCGCACTTCCTCGTAGTGGCGTGTGAAGATGGCTTTGCCGTGGTTCGGCAAGTCGTTACGGTTTAGGAAGTCGTTAGGTATGGTTTGGGAAATCGTTATGGTTTAGGAAGTCGCGAGGAAATCGTCGAGGAATTTGTAGAAGGGCTCTTAACTATCCGCGACCCTGTACTCGAACAGCTTATCCTTAGGCGCGAGGGCTCGTAGTAGCACGCGAGCTCGTAGTGCACGCGGGCTCGTAGTGGCACGCGAGCTCGTACCTAGTGCACGCGGGCTCGTAGTGGCGCGCGGGCTCGTAGTGGCGCATGAAGATAGCTTTGCCATGGTTTAGGAAGTCGTTATAATCTAGGAAATCGTCGAGGAATCTATAAAAGGGCTCCTAACCATCTATAACCTTATACTCGAGCAGCTTATCCTTAGGCGCGAGGGCTTGTAGTAGTACGCGGGCTTGTACTAGCACGCGGGCTTATAGTGGCGCACGGGCTCGTAGTGGCGCGTGAAGATGGCTTTGCCGTGGTTCGGAAAGTCGTTATGGTCTGGGAAGTCGTCGAGGAATTTATAAAAGGGCTCCTAACCATCTATAACCCTGTACTCGAGCAGCTTATCCTGAGGCACGAGGGCTCGTACTTTTTTGTAGTGGCGCGTGAAGACGGCCTTGCCGCGGTTCGGGAAATCGCGACGGTTTAGGAAGTCGCTAAGAAATTTGCAGAGGAGCTCCTAGGTAGCTGTCCGTGACTGTATTTGAGCAGCTTTTACTTAAGTACAGGGGCCCACACCTCGAAGTGGGCCGTTAAGACGGCCTTGCCGTGGCGGGAAGTCGCCACGGCACGGGAAGTTGCCGGAGAGTTTGCAGAGGGGTCGGCCCCTAGCTGTCCGTGACCGTCTATTTAAGCAGTTTGTCCTTAAGTACAGGGGCCCACACCTCTTCGTAGTGGGCCGTGAAGACAGCCTTGCCGCGGTTCGGGAAGTCGTCCTCACTGAAATTTTAGAGGCCCATATAGCCAGTTACTCCTTATGCTGGTTCAAGAGGCTGATACTTGAGAAAGAAGCTGACGACAGAGACATATCTGTCGAACATACTACCATACCAAAGGAACTCCTAGGTCCTTGGATCATAGTCGTTTATTATATTTGTCAATATCTGGGGCGTGGTAATCTTCAGTCGAGCATGTCGATTCACAAGCATACATTTCGTTTACTCTGTCCCAGCACTGTGGCAGTAACATCTCCGTGCTTTATGTTGTGTATTTACGAAAGCTCTGACATGAAAGAATATCATAGAATCTGATATGAGTTAACTTCTACCCCTATTCACGATCCAAGGTATAATTAAACAGGTGCCGAGACTACCTATGAAGTACCTAGCCCTTATTGAAAACTTATTTTTTTAAGAACATGCGGTCAAATCGTATCATGGAGCATGTATCTTGATTGAACTCAGAAGGGTGGGTATTCTTGGTTCCAAACTATCTAATTCAAAGTCTTTCTGATAGCATTATATTCTAAAACTAACTTACATTTATATAAAACATTATTTGATGAACTGTGCTTTTTAAATATTATCAGATGATCGTTATCGATTTTATCGTATATCTAATCCTTTATCCTTATGTCTTTATACCCCTGACATAGTGTGTATCGTGGTGGCAAATCTGTGGTATTAAACATCAAACACGAGTGGCTACATGGTAGCACCGTTATAATCGGGTTACTAGACTACCAGAGGAACCAGTGTCTCTGGGATCTAGTCAGAATTCGAAATATCCGACAATTATTACAGTTTTATATCCCATAGTAGATGATAGACTAACGGGCGCCTAGGCAGGCATACGATTGTCTTGGAGCACAATACAAAGTTTCCCTTCGTAATATATTATGATATTCTGGAAACTCGACTGCTTCCTGGTCCCTTTCTTACGCAACTGGTACCTCCTGCTAATGACATAGCAGGCATACGTAACTGGAAAGATGTCGATACCTTAAGCTACCTGGATATAGCAATGATCATAGTGTTAGCTTGAAAATCTGAAATCTACCTAGGTATCCATGTGCTGTTATACTATAGAGTAAATCCTCGCCTAGCACGCCCCTTATGCCCCTAGGGAGGCTGTGGAGCAGCAACCAGCTGCTCCCTGGACGTTAAACGACAATAATAGTAATAATAAGACTACAACTTCAACCGCACCGAACTGTAGTAAGAGGACTCCAAGCCTCTCTTACGAATAGATCACTATGAACTCATTCTTGACTTCTTACAATCACTGTTACCTTAAAATCAAGACCCCCATTCCGACTATATCTAAGCCTTAGATATAGGTTCGTAACATCTTTGTTTTCGTTCCTTAAATACCTAAGTATCGATAGATTTCGTTACCACATGTATGAGTCTCGTTTCATTTCTACTCAAGATTTAAAAGAGCATATAAACCCAAATCGAAGAAAAAAAAATTTTGTTAGATAGATGATATAGAAGACTAGCCGTCCGGCACCACCAAGTCCCGTAACGCCATCTTCTAAGGTACACTGCCCCCTAAGTAAAAGGTACATACGAGGGAAATAATTCCATGTCCTTAGTTCTTTCCAGGCAGTGCGTGGTATGAGATGTCCTTACTTCCGACCTGCCAGGTGCCGCCCTTCGTATCCTTGTTTTTCTTACCGTAGCAGCTCTGTCCAGACTGGGCCATTTTCATCAAGTAAAGCTTGCAGTTATCAACTACGATAAATTAGCCTCACCATCAGCAGACACATAAGCTCATATAAATGCAAAAGCGGGAATAGCGCACTGACGGGGTAGAAAGAAAGGGTATCAAGGGCAGGCTGGAAGGTAGTTCAAAGTGGCGTGGTTGGAGTACTTACGGGTAGGAGTGTGATCACCAGAACTCTGCTTGTTGTGGATCTCGAACTCGATATGGCCCGGCGTGACGCTCGTCTTCGGGTCCTTGCCATTGTCCAAACCAATTTGCTCCTGCGCGTCGTTAGTGTAGATTGTGGTGCCGGCGTACGCCTTGGGGCCAACGACGGCTGCTTTGCCCTCATAGTCGGAGGTGATGTGCGTGCAGAATAGCGTGACGGCGCTTTCGTACCCAATATACCAGCGTCCACTGTTTTGGAAGTCGCTGACCGGTACCCACTCGCTTCCGCATGTGGAGATAAAGTCGCTCTTGCGGCCCTCCAACTCAGTGGATCGTCTGGAAACCTTGTTTCCCTTGTCGTCGAGCTTGCCACCATAGTCAACGAAGCCGGTGTGTCCAGCGCGGGCTTCAACCCCGGGCTCGGCCCGCCGGCTGATTTTGTTGCCCTCGTCATCAAGCTTTCCGCTGTGGTCGACGAAACCAGTGTGACTAGCGCGTACTTCAAGACTAGTGACGGAAGCTTTGCCATCGGACGATGGAGCGCCGATGACAGCTGATGCAGCCATGGCCATGAGAGGTAGAGTGAAAGAAGAAGTAAGCATGGTGAAGTTTCTGAAAGGCTATATGAAAGTTGTGTAGTGAGATGCAATGAGGAAACTGTTGAATGTTGTGAGTTGTGGGAAAGAGAAAACGATGATCGAGGTGGCCTTGAAGGTTATATACTTCAACGTAGGTCCAGCTGATGGTGCCTAGCTGTGTCAGATCGTCATAAAATTCGCAAGGAATAGTTGCTCTAAGCGAGGTCGTATAGCGGATCGGATAAGAATAGATACAATCAAGTAGAATATAGGAGTTAAGGTGGGTACTAAATATATCGATAGATGTCGATTGTATTGTATACACGGTAACGTTTCACAGCCTCGCGGATCTCTCATTAAGAAATAGATTTGGATCAGCTTCAAGCAGTCGAGTCGCCATCGATGTGGTTCTTACGATTGGACGCCACATGGCTTGCTGGATTTCAGGACGTGCTACTTGACATCATACCGTTGGGGGCCCCAGAGCCGAACAGGATCAAGCCGCGGCTGCGTCTTCTCCGGCAGCCGCCTTCTCGGCCTTTTGCACTTCAAATACGCCCTCCTCGTTGGTAAACTCATCCTTCCGGCCAAAATAGACAGGATATGACACATCGGATGCCGTTTCCGTCAGCGCAGCGACTAAGGTGAAGGCGTCATTGTAGCGAATCCGAAAACTATACCATGCATTCTCCTCCGGCGGCAGAGTACCATACGGCGGAAAGTTCAGGTCTGGTTTCTGGTTGAAGAACTGCACTATGATAGTCTTGTCGCGAGCGCTTCGCTGGTCCATGATCGCGATGAGCTCGGAATCGAGTGATTTGTCAACTGGTGTCTGCTCCCGTGCCCATGACTGACAGTCAACCTCACTGGAGCCGATGAAGTCGCTCTCGAATGTTTCTCCGTCCTTCAGCTCGACTACAGGGTCTTTTCGAGTATGATCGGAGCTGCGAGACTGCGCAAGTACATAGAGATCGATGCCTTGTGATTGCTCTGTGGCTAGAATCTCAGGAACAACCTATGCATACCCTAGTCAGCCCTGCTGGCGTCGGGGGAACATGAAACACTGACCGATTTAGCTTCTTCGGCTAAGCAGAACAATAGAATTCCCATATTGCCTCTGTTTCGGTACTTCTATAGGTTGCGTGATGCGAGTATGTGTATGAATGTTGTGTGTTCGTCTTGCGTCTTGCAATTAATGAAAAATGAAAGGTGACGTCGCTACTGCCAAGACATAAGCGCCCGTTATATCAGCCCTCGGGGCTGAAAGCGCCACCGCCATCATAAGTTGTACAAGTTTCAGCCTCATACCTCATAGGCTGTGCAGGTCTCTTTATCGGCTGGATCAGCAGTGTCGCCGTTCATCACCACCAAGGCCGGGCCGCCTCCATGGTTTGCATATGTGCTTACCTAGGCCGTGCCTAGGCGGAGATGGCAAGTTGTGAACTGGTGTTAGGCTGCTCGGGCTACACATTCGGCTTATAAAGATTCCTTCCGCCCTTGAAATAGTAAAGTTTTGTTCTCGTGCAACCTAAGCCACGGAGCTGGGTTTCCATACAAGTGTATTATGCTCTAAATGTATACTACTGTTCCATGTACGTCGACTTGAAGGAGGATCTGCTTCTATTTTCAGAGCTTGACGTCGTTCTTCCAGCATGCCCCCTCGATCCTTCAGATTTTATGACCATATTGGATGCAACTTAGATGATAGTATATAATATTGACGACAAGCACATTGATTGTGGTTGAAATTAAGAATCAAATCTTCTCAAACCATATACACTAGACCTTTCATCACAACTCAATCAAGATGACATCCACGCTTTCCTCAGTGTCCAAAGCCCTTCTCTTTCTTCTCTTAGCCTCGTTGTCCCTGACGACTCCAATTATCGAGCCTGATGCCGCAGGGACACCCACTATCGCGGAAATTAAGCCAAGGGCAACTGGCGACCAGAACAGCCCCATCGATGCCGAATTCGATGTCACGGGCTGGCCGTTGTCTGCTGAGTTCAACTGCTATGTGATGCTATGTGTATCGGGAGGTAACCGAGTCTTGTACGTACTCAATGGAGACAATGGAAAAACTTAAAGGCTTGGAATATACTGACTCCCACTTTCAGTCGAAGAATTGAGAATCCATCCGACAGGAGAACTCACTACCGGCAATCGGGCGCGTACTTCGTGGCATTTCACGATGAAAACCTAAGTATGCGCAACGCCCAGCGACTAGACGACTCGACCGTCAGTGCCGAGGAATTTCCTTGGGAGAGTCTGGCGCAGGGAGGATCAGGGGCACACCTGTTCCCGACGACGGCGGCAGAGCAGCAAGGTCAGCAACTAAATCATAGTCTCTGACTAAAGGGATACAAACTTACGTCAAAACAGCCCAAGGTCGAGCCCTTGCAGCTAGATTCAGGAGCACACGTCAGGCGACGCCCATCAACCGCGGTGACTGGATAAGGATTGCCTTCCGGGGTTATTCGTAAGTAATGCAAATCACCTTCGCCTCTCTGCGACGGCAAGCTGAACACAGGATAAGGCGCGGCGGGTACTGTGAAGCACTGCACGCAAACCCACCTGATACTTCGATCTGCCACCGGAATGTCCAGGAGCACATCGGTGGCCATCCTGAATTCCAAATGGAGGATCTCGATCAGGTTCTAGGCTCAGATTATAAACTTCACATCTTCAGCGGCAGCAAGAAGCGCAGCGTAGAGCAGCCCGTAAGCGGTGTTACAGTCCGAAGACAAGTTGAAGAGCGTGATATCGTCGAGGAAGGCATGCAGTTGGCAGAGCGAGAGGATACCAGCCAATACGACGGCTCGGACATGTGCGTGGAGCTGGCTGGTGGTAGCAATACCTGCGACTAGAGCATAAAAAGGTGGTTTTCGCAATAGCTTCATTTTACATTTTTGTGCGGTCGCAAGTATGCACCAAACTTTGGGTAACTTGGTCAATTCACGGACGTGGAACGTGCAAGAAGCATGAGTGCGAAGCGCACGATGTAACGGTCAAATCAATAATATTCATACTTAGACTTGTCGCTTTTGAATTTATATAGTTGATGTTACCTCTAGCCTCGCTAGCTACGGGAACCCAAATACAACAAATACACCAGATGGACGAAATTGGGCACAAACAGAGTGGCTCATCGTCGTCTTGGTATATGTTTGAACTGATAGTAGATTGTAGCTGCACGGCAATGCTTTTGAGGTGTCAGTATACCGAACGTGAGGCCAATGATGTATATAGGCCACAGGTGATAATCAGATAAGGATTTCCACAATATCTTCGGGGTGATGCCCTGCATGTCGCCTTTGGAGGGATCGTCTCGTAAGATGCGATTCACGAGAATCTTCTCTTCACGCTCGTTGAATCGGCCTTTAGGACGATACCAAGCTTTGGTTTGAGTCGGAGATGGCGCCATCATAAACCAGGACCATATGCCGATGGAAAATGTCAGAATGCCCTCGATAAGAAATCTAGCAAATTCATTAGAATTGTGTTCAAGGTAAGCTCATGAAGTTGAATTCTTACAGCCAACGCCAGCCTTCGTAACCATGATAACCCCTGAGGCGTAACAGTCCATAAGCAAGCAAAGGGGAAATCACGTCGGTAAGTCGGTTGGCCATCCAGAACAAGGCTAATCGGAAGGGTAATTCGGTCCCTTTATAGAAATAAGACTATGTATATCCGTTAATTACCATATGAAAAGCTGTATCTGCATGACATACCATATCAAGAATCAAGTCAGGGATGAAGCCGCCTTGTAAAAGACCCAAGAAGGCTTAAGTGGCAAGGAAGGAAGATCGACCGCGAAGCCAGAACTGAGAGCCGGCTACATTGCTCCATGATACCATCTGTGCCGGGATCTAGGGGGTATTAGCATCCCATATATGCCTTAGGTGAAGAATCTATACCCAGCGATCGGGACCTAGTAAGAATCAGTATGGAGTTGTGATTGAGTATCGGATGCACAGAGGTAGGTTGGTCGGCCGCCGTAGTTTCGAGAATTTCCTTTGCCGGCAGTTTCTCGTGCTTCGTATCCTCAAAAGTGATCCACCTAAAGACGGCGGGCTCTCGAGTATCAACCAGTCCTTCAGTAGAGAGCTGCAATTTAAGTAACTATGTTATGTATCGCCGACTTCGTCGTTATCTATGCCTATCGCCATTTTGGTGGCACTTGCATGATTGCCCAAGTCTCACTATTCCAACACGCTACTCATTTTTGGTATACTCATCAACCCCCGGGTGCTAGCATCTCAATGTTAACATCTCCGCGGCATGTGACGAAATGAGCCAGCAGTATACGGCCGAAACTGAACAACCAAATTCAAGATATTTCAAAGTACCTAGCTAGTTGGAGGGTAGCATTCTGTTCTTGGCTGGCTCTGACGTGCTCAATTAGTTGGAGACATCCCATTGTTGGTATCGCATCATATGGGGAGTGGATGAGCAATGTGCGGGGCGCCTAACACGGCGGCCGACATCATCGTCGAGACAGCGATTGATTATAGATAAATAACGAGCGTTCGTTTCTACTATTTCATGAAGAGAATGATTCAGATCAATTAGAAATTGATTATATCCAGAAACCTACACAATGGCGCCATCAGTTGCAGACGTATTGCCAAGCACCAGCGAGTTGAAGGAGAAGGCGGAGCAGAAGCTCAGCAAGGCCTACGATACAGCGCAACACGCTTCAGTAAGTCATCGCGACGCGATCTTCGCGAGTGCCAAGATGTACTAACTGTTTACAGTACAAGTATGCTAGATATCTGCCAGTGTACGATGAAACGACCACCTTTCCACCCACGGAGCCCTTTGAGTTTGCGGACCGGGGTCTCTTAGCGGACAAAGCCAAGCCTCATCTTCTCGGGCTGAACGACCCCAATGTAAAGGTCACGAAGCTTACTCCCCGTGTCGGTACGGAGATCAGCGGTCTCCAGCTCTCCCAGTTGACCGACGAGCAGAAGAATGAACTCGCCCTGCTGATCGCCGAGAGGGGTGTCGTCGTCTTCCGCGGACAGGATTTCAAGAACATCGGAATTGAGAAGCAGAAGGAGTTCGGTCAATACTTCGGACGTCTACATGTTCATGTAAGTAGTTGCGATGATTATACTGTTGGTTGCTGTCTAATGTCGAGGTAGCCCGTTGGAGCCCACGTTGAGGGCGCCATTGAGTTCCACAACATCTATCTCGGGGCCGACAACCTATACCGGGCGCAACGACGATCCGAGAAACTTACTACCACCGGATATCACTCAGATGTCTCGTATGAGCACCAGCCTCCGGGAATCACGCTTCTCACTTTGCTGTCCGTACCCTCCACCGGTGGCGACACCGCGTGGACCTCCCAGGTCGCAGCGTACGAGCGACTTTCGGATCCAATTAAGGCACTGCTGGAAGGGCTGCGCGCCGAGCACAGCGGATTCCCACAGGCGGAAAATGCCCGCCGCGATGGAAAATTCGTAAGACGTGAGCCTGTCAAGTCAGACCACCCGATTGTGAGAGTACATCCGGTCAGTCGTAGTCCCTCAAGCCCCTATTCTCATGTTATGCCTAACTCCTACCAGGTGACGGGCGAGAAAGCGCTCTTCGTCAATCCGGGCTTCACAAAGAAGATTGTAGGTTTGAAGTCTGAGGAGTCTGACGCCATCCTCAAGCTTCTCTTCAAGGTTTGTCCCAATAACTATTCCCCTGCTCATGAACCCATCTAATTGTGTATGATAGCATATTTCGCAGAGCGCAGATGTCCAAGTCCGCGTCAAGTGGGATGACGAGACGGTCTCGCTCTGGGATAACAGGGTTACGGCGCACACTGCCATTTCCGACTACGATGTTCACAACCCCGAAGAAGGTTTGCGTCACGGTTTCCGCATCACTACCCTTGGCGAGCGCCCCGTCGGTGTTAATGGCTTGGAGACCACATGGTAAATGTGACCCTTTTTGCATGTTAGTCATTATCATAACCAATTGATTATTACGTTCTTACTTTCAATGATTACGACCTTCCTATATTCACTTTCATGGTTTGGGAAATTGTTGTTTTGCGGTCTTAGAAACTAAAACGCGCCCCCCCGGCGCGTGCCGCCAGCAATTTATCAACGCTCTGCTTACATAATATTACGTAATACTATTACATAAGGGCCCGCGACCATCTACATTAGCTACGTAATTCTACGAGGTATCTTCAAACTGCATGCTGCTAAGCTAGAACTGCTGCTTATCGCAAGTCATCCATGTAACTTGAATTACCAGACAGAAACTGTTGCTTCACGGTTTTCCCAGCATTTTATAGACGCTCCGCTGACAAAACATGGTTACGTAAGAGCCCGTGTTACTTCTAAGAGTGTGTTAGGTGTGTTACGTAAGCTAGGGTATTCTAGGTTGTAGCGGGGAAACCTGTGCTTTTCGTCCAACAACATCACCAAGTTCAATATCAAATTTGCTACATTGAGGTACTTAGGTAGGCATCTCAGAAAAGGTTCTCCTTATTCTACTCGACTTACTGATCGGTACCTTTCCATCCTAGTTCTTTCAACTAACCCCGATGCTTTACTTAATAATTTCGGACAAACAGATACAGTCCTTCGATACCTATCAACTCATACGAAGTATACTCTTCCATCATCTTTTTCGTCCGTGGCGATTCGGTGTCGCGCACTTTATACCAATCAGGTCTATCGACGTGTTAGCAGGTCTTTATTTCCTTTCCTTTCATCTTCTTTGCCTTTCGCGGCACTGCTGTCACTCACCCGCCATTATCATCGGAAACGTGTTCAGGTTTGCCCCTTGCGATGATCATAACAGGCCGCCCGATGTCCGCCATGATTTGCCATACGGGGAAGCTCACGCAGCAGGTGAAGATGACACTCTCATCGTCGATCAAACTGAAGCCCCCAGCACCGTGCTCGCCTACAGGAGCGACCCCTCGTTTTTCGAGGAATGCATTATCCATGGCGTCATATGCTGGATCTTGGGCGTAAACGTTGACATTATAAGTAGGCGTTTCCCATACTGACCTTGGAACTACGGATGTCGAGGGTCGAAATGCGTCTGCCATTACCAGGGCTAAGTCGTGTCGGAAAGAGGATTCCAAGTTATCGGGATCCCACCTTCCATTCATCGAACCGAGGCCGAAACATAAAAGTTTGGTAATCCGCCTCGAGCCTTGGTGCGTCTCGAGGTTACGCGCGAGCTGGGTAAAGTTCAACCGCTGTTTGGATTGTCTCTGTATGATTTCCGATATTACTTCGGGTGGCGCTGGTTTATACTCTGTTGGCTTCCACGCCAGACTGCGCCATATGATATAGTATGAGGAGTATGAGGGTATCTTGATCTTGGAGGGCGACGCCTGGTGAAGTTCGCAGGGACACCCTCTTACTGCACGCCAGTAATCTGAAAATTGGATGATCGGTTCCCGTTCACTTATGTTTGAATTAAGTGTTAATAGGTAGGCGGGCTTCGTCTTTGGATATCTCTAGTACATATTACCGGGGGGTAGGAATGCGTACTAGATAGACCAAGGTATCTCGAACATCTGATTTCTAACCGTTGCAGTCGACCCATCAATATGGCGAACGGTAAACGATCGGAGGCGCTCGAAGTTGTAAAGCTCAGTCTCGATTCTTTTGAGGTCACCTCTGTCATAGAGCTTCGCGCCGGCGCGGTATAGGTCTGCCAACTTTTGGGTGTCCGGTATAATGTCAGGGGGTACTTCACTTTCTGGCCGGCCTGGCTCATCCTGTCTCGCCAGCTGGCTTGTTGTGGCCATTGAGGGAGATGCTGATCTGAACACGTTCGAGATTTTGTTTTCGGCCATGTCTTTTACTTATTAGATTATAAAAGTCCTATGAAGCAACTTAGGATATCATGGAATGATTTCAATAACAAGTTGTGTGTGGCCCAGTGAATGCTGCTAGGTTAATTTGACCCGGATAATGACCTAGGTGATGGCACTTATTTAAGGCACCTTGTAGGCACAATCTATTCGTAAATCGTCTGCTTGGATTAGTTGTCGATTGCTGCTTACAACCTTGTTGTTTATAATTCTGTATTCTTCCCTAGCTTGAATGGCTGGATTACAGCTCGCAAGATACAAGATCTGCCACGTACATATTTATCATAATACTAGGTACCTAGGCTCTCCGTTGTTTATTACTTCCACGTCGCTGGCCCGAATGTGCCATTTTCCGGCACCGTCTTTAGCCAACCTGTATAAGACGCATCCTGTCCAATATGTTAGCATCGTGGTAATAGTCGTGTGGCAAGCAACCATATCAGCTTATCGTAGACTTACAAGTGTATTGAAAACATCAACATTTCCCCACCACTGAGGAATAGTAACGCCGGGTAGCGTAATTGCGAAAAAGACAACAATGGTAGACAAGATAAGCCCAGCATCAAGTGCGGCGGATGTCACGTAGTTGTATGTCTGCCACCATCCGTTCCACCGCTTCCGTATGTAGTAGTTGAACAGCAAGCCGAAAAGTGCCCACGTCGAGAAGCTGAGGGGAGTGGCCGGAGGAAGCCAACCCATGGCACCAAGCATAATCGGGGCGTGTAGGTAGCGGGCGAAACCGATCTTCAACTTACGTCCGAGGAGCCAGATGATCACTGGGAACCCGGCGCCGATGAGCCAGAACCAGTTGAAGTTCACATACATCGATCCGGGACCGAACATGCGCTCGGGGCCAAGAACACCCCATACAATCGATGACGAAAAGAAGGCTCGTCCGTTGGGGCAAGTGAAGTGGCTAGTTTGGGTACTACAAACACGTCAGTTAAGTATTGATGGCAAGTCATTTCCATTGACGACTTACTTAGAACAAACGTCGGGGATGGCACCGAGAGTCCAGTTCATCACAGCAATCTGCACAAAAACAGCCCAGATACTGGCAATTACTTGACACCAGAAGGTAACTCGAGGAGGAATCTTCATGTAGTGGGCCATTTTCAGGTCAGAGCTCTGTTTAATGTTAGCGATCCGAGAGAGAACCTAATTCGGGGAGAAATATTAGAGGGCGCTGCGAGAGATAAAGTTACATACTGTTGGTCTGTTAGCTTTTGCCCGTGTAATGTAAGGATGGTAGGGAAGGGGGCAGTACCATAAGTCTGAGCTTGTCCCAACACGATCGTGCTGAAGACCTTGAAGATCATCACGCCAATTGGTCTACCCGGGAAGATAAATCCGGCTATGAAGGGCGAGATAACATTCAAGGACAACATGATGTTCGAAATGGCTAGAATCATACACGTGGGAATCACAAACACAAGCGCCAGGAGGACCGAAATCAGAAATCCCCACCATGGTAGCTGAGAGTCATAACCCAAAACAGTGGCGAGACCAAGTGCCATGGAGACAGCGAGAAGCGCAAAGTACCACCATTCAGGGGCTTCGACATACTTCTTCATCAACTTCAGATGAATATCTGGTTCTTGGTTGCGAGCAGTCTTCAAACGATACCAAATTTCCTTTCCGTGAAAGAGACCGACATGGACGAGCGAAGCCGTCAAAGCTGCGAAGGAAAGACCATAGTTGAGAGCTAGTGTCGGGGATAGGAACAGCGGCGAATAGTTGCGGTACTTCTCCACGTCGAGGGTGAAGCTGTCTCCTAGGATCTTGGAGACGGTGTATGCCTTCTGAGTATTGTCGTATGTTTGCGATGTCACCATTGGAAGATAGTCGGCATAGCTAATAATATGTCAGTAATGGTATTCACTCAAGTATCCAAGACTTCATCACGCGGACGAAGACAAGACGGCGTTGACTTACAGGGCACCGGAGTACGTAATACCAATTGTCGTGATGATCACGAACAGAAAAAGGCCAATCAAAGTGTTCACATGAGACTGCGTCGGCGAGAGTAAAGGGTTGTAAAGGTATGCTGACACATACGTCCAGTCGAAAGTAATCGGAATAAGACTGAGACCAGTAAATCCCCCGAAAAGCTGGTTGACAACAACATTGTCGGGCTTGATCCAGGTTATGAAAGCAAACACGGAAAGACCTTGCCATATCACACCGGGAAGCCAGTAGTAGCAGAACATGCCTCCTGTCACGATGAAGAAATACCGATAACGGCTGATGACCCATCCATTGGATGTAGTGCCGTCACTCTTGCTCTTGTCGTGAAGCGCATAGAAGAGCGAGGTGTAGGCGAACTGGGTGGGCCACAGCATAGCGGAAGGCCAAATTAGAAACCGCCTAAACATTCCGGAGAGTGAGATTCCAATGAGCTGCGAGCTCAAAGTGAATATTAAGGCAAAACCCCAGCCTAGGTTGATGTTATAGAACGGCTTTCCCTGGAGCGCAAGTAGCGCATCCGTAGAGTATGCGTACGAGATCGAGACATTCGACATCAGTGTGACCACAACATGCTCCTTGATGGTGAAAGGACCAGTGTTCAATGTCCACTCGAGGCCAAAGGTATTGAACTTTCGCATAGGCATAACCTTGGCCCAAAGACACCCGATCGGGTAGACCAACAGGACGACCACCAACGCTGGAAAGTTAACCTGCGGGCTTCGCATACTCAACAGCATGTTCAAGCCGCTGCCGAGAGTGACGAAGATCATGCCCAATATCCATGCTCTTACGGTACAGGCCACCTCTCCGCCATCAGTGTTGCGCACGGCGGCGCGCACCTCTTCGTATGGCGAGTTCTCGGTAAACAGCAGGTCGGCCTCGGCAATTTCCTTGTCATCTCCATGCTCAAGTGCCGCCTTGACCGCATCAAGCTTCTCCTGGGGCAAATTGGGATCCCATTGATGGGCGTGCTGAATCTTGTCGAGATCAGCAATGGCGGTAGCCACATCTACTTTTTCGAGCTTCTCATCGAACGAGTTGGGCGTCGATTTATCAACCGGGTCGGGATTGATCTCGGACGTGGTCGCTGTAGAAGCTTCCGCTTTCTTGAACGGAAACCCCATGTTGACCGGTGGCTGTCTGCAGTTGCTACGAGTCTAGCTTGCGGTACTCGAGAACAACAGGATCCTTACCATGGCGATGGGCGAAGAGCAAGTCTTATCTCTTCTGATCGCAATAAATCGAGAGATCTGAGGTACGTATTTTATCGCCTCGTCTCCGAAGAGCACCTATCAGAAGCTGGCTGGCCATTGAAATTGGAAAGTTTGCCAGTAGCTGGTATCACACACCCTGGACGGACCCCCCGCATTGTCTAACGAGCCCCCAGTTCCTTTGTTTCGACCTTCCCAATACATCAAGCCTGTGTCTAGGTGTGGCTAAGGCCGGATAGCAATGCGCCGTTGAACGTAAACCTCAACCGAAAGCGGCCAAGCCGGCTTCTGGTGTTAGACAAGCATTGGTGGCTTGAGACCATGTTTTTCGGGGTTCGAGCCGATATGAGCCGAAATAAGAAGATATTGGAGATAGGATGATAGGAGGGATACGGCGAAATAAAGGAGCTTATCATGCCCACTTCTAGATGCCAGGGATCAATTGCCACGGAAGATAAGACAGTGAAGTGGTGTACAACGCGTTTATTACACTTGTACGCATGGTCCTAAGCGAGCTAATATTGATAGCCTACTGATGATGTACCTACTGAAGAGGTACGGCCGACGTATACCAAAATCATATGATATTCTCTTATGTTGATAGAAGAGAAAACTGATGAGCTGTTTTCTTATTAGTGATTGAATTGAATAATTACAGGGATATACTGCAAGGTAACATGGCATCTCGCTGTATTAAAGCGGGTACTCAAGCTTCTAGAAACGAGTTTTCCTTCCATTTCTCTTGTCGTCCCTCGAAAATGCAATTGCATTGGCAGTTAATTAAGTACTTTGATGATTTTCGGACACCCTCAGAGAAAACATAATATACATACTAGGTAGGTAGATAGCTAAGACACCTTGATGATGATAGCAGTAAAAGAGGATTGTTTGCTATATTTAGCAAGGCACGTGTTTAAACGACGTAAGGCTGATTATGGTTGACTATTCGGTACCGTTGTTTGCCTAACTGCAGTGAGGGTATGACAGAAATAAGTTCAGCTGGTTAGGGATATTACAGAGCTTTGCCTGTGCCTAATCATCTTTCACACAAGCAGATCAACTCACAACCAAAAGCAAGCAAGATGTCGCAAACTCATTCTCGAAACCAAGTGATACTCGCACCATCGAGAGAGGTGCATTCGGGGGTCATGTCCGTCTTCTTAGCGGGAACCACAACACCCACTGCCGAGCGCGATTGGCGCGAGATCCTGATCGAATACCTCGCTGATCAACCTGTAACAGTCATCAACCCGTACCGGCCGGATTGGGACTCAAGCTGGCGAGAAGAAATTACGTGTCAACCATATCGAGAACAGGTGCAGTGGGAACTCGATATGCAAGAGAGTGCTGATATAATCGTTTTCTACTTCCACCCAAACACCGACGCACCGATCAGCCTTCTGGAGCTTGGACTTGCCGCGGGTACTAAGAAGCCTATCGTGCTATGCCCCGAAGGATATACGAAGCGAGGGAATGTGCAGCTGGTATGCCAACACTACGATCTCGAGACTGTCGATAGTCTTGAAGCAGTGAAGCAAGCTATTGTGAACCGGTTGCCAGACAATTCTCGATGACTTTGGAGGGCACCTCTCTGGTAATCACTTATGCGTGTCCATCAGGGACTGGATATTGGACTTTGGTAAACGACTTGGATTGCTATTAGGGAATGAGGGAAAATAGAACCGAACTCTATCACGATTTATTTTAGTCTTTGGGAAAAAGATTCGAGACGTCACTTGTTACCCACCTAAAGTGCCTGACGTGCTTCAGGCTCCAGTCCGGCGGCTTGGGAAGTGCGGTCCGGGATTTCTCCGCCTAAACTATTGGGGTGCTAGTGGGTGTTAGTGCGGCACAGGGGCCTACAGAGGGCTCCCGCTTGGGCGATTTATCCTCGAACCTTAGCTCCGGCCCCGCCTGTTCTTTTGGAAACTTATAGCAAACACCGAAAGTGGCGGGGCTCGATTTCTCGAATCCTATTTTCTATCCCTTTACTGTCACGGTCTTGACGCGAACCTGACGAGGAAATTTTTTTTTACTCATGGTAGCTTAGCACAAATTTGGAATTTCTTGAATAATAACAGTTTTTGTCTGTCATTCTTCCTCTGTTCTCCATTCGTAGCATCCAGCCTCGCCTATCATGGACGATCAATTCAACGGCCGAACAGATGACGACCTGTTCGCAGACGACTTCGAGCCTGTCGAAGCCCAAGAAGTAGTACAACCACAACCTACCCAAAATGACCAGCCAACTGCTCCCGCCGCCGAAAGCAAACCGCCTCCTATCTCTGAAGCGTCTGCCACAGCGACACCAGCGCCTTCCGCCCCGAGTGCGCCCCGATCTTCACTAGCTCAATCGCGACACGCACACGCAAAGCCTGCCCCATCGTCGCATCACCCGCACCCACGACCACGTAAACATTCTCCGAAACCTACAGCAGCCGTTACCACCACCACCACTACGCCAGGTGGCAGCGGGGCGGCCGAGTCGTCATCGCCGCAGGAGTCTCCAGCAGCCAAAGGCGGAGAGACCAGCAGCAATAACGGCAGCAAGAAACCGCAAGTGTCCCCCGCAAAGCCTGGGCAGAACACGGCGCTAGCCGACCGACTGGCGTCGGGCGCGAACCCGCGGCAGAAGCTGACGGAGTCGGAGCTGGCGGCCAAGATGGAGCAGATGCGGATCCTGGCGGCGGAGAAGACGCGGCGGTTCGAGCAGGCGGAGCGCGATAGCCGGTCGCACGCGATCGCGTACGAGAAGGGCATGGAGGAGGCGCGCAAGCGGCGGGCCGAAGAAGCAGAGCGCCGGCGCCGCACCATCCGCTTACCCGGGTCTTAACGGCCCTTGTCCTGACGCCAAGGCAAGAGCTGAGTTCTTACAGACCTAGG
>JAOXNQ010002882.1:0-41086 GCA_028571165.1 Hypoxylon perforatum
CCGGACGCGGGGTTGCGCAAGCCGGATGGGCGGCGGTCGACGAAGCCCGTGGACCCATTCGCCATCGAGTCCGCGACCAGCGCGGTCGTGACAGAGGCGCGCGTGGAGCGGGACGAGAACGGCAAGATCGTGCGCGTGCTACACGTCGAGGAGAAGAGCAAGAAGCGGGAGAACCCGCTGAACGACCCGCTGAATGATCTGGATTCCGAAGACGACGGAGACGAGGATGAGGACATGGAAGAATGGGACGGCATTGAGGAGGAGACGCGGGAGGAGGGTAGCGGCATCTTCCCGCAGCTCGAGGCCGAGGCGAACCGGCCCACGATTAGGAAAAAGAAGACCCAGAGCTCCAGGGAGAAGGAGTGGCTGCAGCGTCTCGTGGAAAAGTACGGCGACGACACGAAGGCCATGGCGAGGGACCGGAAGCTAAATCCGATGCAGCAGACGGAGGCCGATATCGCGAAGAGGATAAAAAAGTGGAAGGGAACCTCAGCTTAAGCAAGGGCTTAGAGCTCATTAAAAGTAATTGCATTGCACGGCGTTACGGATTTCCAGTATTTGCTACATTAAGAGCAGATCTGGGCATATAGGGTTTCTAAAAACACACATATTGACAGCCCCCAATTGTGTTATAATGGTGCTGCCGTATAGATCCAGAGCGTAGACATTCACAAGTAAAATTAGTGTAGAAAGACCTGCAGGTTTTTTTTTAGTAAACTCCGTTGGATATATTTACCAACCGTAACTATCTCGAAAACAAGTACAATTCGCAATAATCTTAGAAAGACACTATTTCCTGGTATCTCCTATAGTGCCGTTATAAACAAGAGGTTTCCGGAACACCGATCCGAAATCACCCAGTCGTGAAGCTTTTATACAGACAAGACTCCAGCCATACTATGTTACTGCTCTTTCTTTTTTTCTCCCAGGTTGAATGAACCATTAGCTGTCTGCCTGCAGTATTCTCCCAAAACACAGAAATCCATTATGCCGCCAGACAAAAACGCTTAATGCAAGGTACGGTCGTAGTTTGCACTCGGGAACTGCACGGGTCTGTCGTCATCGTAATCCTCCGCAACGGGCGGTGCGTATATGTGAGGTCTGGAGCTCGTAGATCCGTAGGGGTCGCCGTAGGGATCACTTTGTGCTGCGCTATGCGCCGGCGACTGGCTGTGCGTCCGGTAGGCGTTGTCGAAGGGGTTCTCTAGAGGGGCCGGAGACGTGCTGTGCGGCCGGTAGGTGGTGTCGTTGTCGAACCGCGGAGCAAATGAATCGGGGTCGTAGGGGCCACTGTGGTGGTCATCGTGATGATCATCCATCTGAACAGGCGCATACGCTTCTTCGTCGTGCGGGGCCATCGAGAAGGCAGCCTTATCCGGGTCAATGTTCTGGTTCGTCCCGAGGTTCTCGTATCCGGGGAGGCTCTCGGTCTGTCTGTAGTATCTCAACGTGTACACGCTGACTGCTGTCGTTGCAATGAAACCGAGACTATAAATGTACATGTTAGAAAAAGAGTGACGTTTCGTGATTAGTATAGGACAAATCCTTACAGTTCGAAGAAAGCAATTCCGACGATGGCTTTGCTAACAGCGCAACCTTGGCCGCATGAATTGGCAGTGTTGTATGCGGCCTGGCTGGCGAAAGCCGAAAGCCAGAGAATGGCGAAAACAACGTCTACAACGACCATTGCGTGTGGCTCGGCGAGCTTTCGGGTTCGCTCGAATCGAGGTGCCATGGCTAGGAAGAGCCAGGCCGGGATAGATAAGAAGCACTATTGCAACATGTCCTGTCAGCAGCCGCGCCACATTACAATACCTAACTTTGAAAGGCGACTTCCGACGTACCAGTCCGAATGGCCAGCCATTGTTGCCGTTGATTACGGAGCCGTCTGCTCGGAACAGGACGATCTCGAGAATGAATATTACCACGCCGAGGACGGCCTGGAAGATGTGGAGGCCGAGTTTGGTGTTCGGCACCTTATCGGGGTTGATATCTAGCTTCTCGAACAAGGCCATTGTAGACGGCTAAGGTTCTGCTAGATGAAAGGTTAATATGCGATGACGCTATGCAAAAAAAGGTTTGCGTTGACAGATGTGTGTGCCAAACGTCCCGAAGAGTTCTAACCTTTGTGTAGTGTGAAGCTTAAGGGAGACAGCCAAGCAGGCTGCGTTGTGTTTTAGGGGCGATTCTGCGGCTGATGTTTGTCGAAGCGCTAATTGAACAAGGGCCTGGGAACCTTGGAAGGTTTCAACTCAGACGTCTAAAGTCTTAGCAGAAGTCGTCCGTTCGTTCTAGTTGATCTGAGGCGTCGTAAGATTTGCGAAAGCCAAAATCAATTCAAAGGGATAAGCGAGAGACGAGGAAAAAAGAGAGTCGTGTGGTTTATTAGGGTTACCTATCTGGATGTTGTTGTGATTTTGCCTAACTACGTACAAAGCTGACGGTTAGCTTGCGCGTATGTGAGAGAGGGAGGGTCTAGTAGGAGCCGTTCTATTTTAAGCTCAGCCACAGTTGACAGTTGACTGGGAGATCTTGAGCGGGAAAGGTGCATATTGGCCCCATTTTAGCGACGAACACTGCCTGCTGGCGCCACCTAAGACCGCCTAAGGACGAAGTGCTGAGCCACTACTGGTCGTAGCACTCGAAGCACTATTCTAGCTGGGCGGGCGAACTGTCCAAAGAAATGGACCAATCTTGCATCTTTTGCGTAATAAACCTGACCAATTATGAGGTCAACTGATGAAGACGGTTGGCTTTATCCCGCAACAGCCGCGATAATTAAATGAGTGAAAATCCATCAATGAGATATCTACCGTGATTGAGACATGAATATGTTGCCATGCCTCACTTGTCTCACAAGCTGTCTTAGAATCGGAAAGTTCACTGATAAAGGTTTGCAGAAATTGCCATCACAGGGAAATCATTACAATTACGTGTTGCTCACAGCCGCCACAGTTCATCCCTGTAAATGCTACCGGCTTGCTAAGGGATGATGTAAGTGTTTGCATCCTGCCAGTCTGCCGGGAGGCATCCCAACCGGCTTGATGTCTCCCGCTCAAGGGTCGGCACGGGTCCGAACACGACGGCTTTCGATAATCACCGGCATGGCCTTTGCACGTGCGCCCTTGCTACCGGTTTTCTTTCTACTTCTCTTTTGTTTCGTTTTCTTTTTTTTAATTAAGTCGTGTTTCACCTAGGTATGTTCACTTTATCACAAGTCGCTTAATCCGAAAGCTAGTTTCCAGGGACTCTAGTACGACAAGGCATGAGTTACCATTGCATGGCTACTTACCTTAGATCACCAAGATGATAATTATTGGATATGGGTGTTGAACGAGCGATCCTGTAAACTATGAGAATTGTGTAAGTGTTGCATTGGTGCTCATGAAGCTCCCCCGAGACTAGGACTCGGACTCGAAAAAGCACGGAGCGGGGTTTGCTGATCGCTAATTGGAATTGTTATCTCTTAGCGTATGTCGCAATTGGCCGGTAATCCCCGACATTGAATTACGGTAACAGCTCTGACTCCAAAATCTTATCATTCCTGCCATCTTATTTCTGCATCAGATTCATCGGATTTATAATCTCATAATTACCCGCTACTTTCCTATTTCTCCAACTCTTGGATTCTATTATTCCTTCTAGCTTGTGGTGACACCTTTGAAATATCGGAAGAGCTTAGATGACGTTATCGACGATTTGAGGCTTTCATTTACACAGGAAGTGGAGCTAAGGCTTTGACTGAGGAATACAAGCCGCTACCATGGCTCCGAATAAGAACATATCAACGGACCAAATCTCACAGGTTGCGAGCAATGAGACGACGCCTCTGCTAGGCAGCCAAAATAAGAGCATAATATCCCCCGACGAGCCTCCGCCGGAGATCAACGATGAAGAGCAGGTCATCATTGTCGAGGAAGTCAAAGGGTTCAAACTATGGATCATACTGTTCACGTGCTGGATCGGTGTCTTCCTCGGTGCCATTGATTCTACCATCATCGCTACGCTATCAGCACCGATCTCTAGCGAGTTCCATTCCCTGAGTGTACTATCATGGCTCGCTACCGCCTATCTCATCTCAAATGCGGCATGTCAACCAATCTCGGGTCGTCTAACAGATATCTTTGGCCGAGGGCCCGGCTTAGTATTCTCCAACGTATTCTTCGCTGCTGGTAATCTTATCTGCGGCCTCGCCCATGACGAGAATGTGATGATCTTCGGACGAGTCGTTGCTGGCATCGGAGGCGGCGGTCTTATGTCGATCAGCACGTTCCTATGTACCGACCTTGTTCCTCTTAGAAACCGAGGCGTCATTCAGGGGATCGGAAACATCTGTTACGGAGCCGGGGCAATGTTGGGTGGTATTTTCGGAGGTCTAGTCAACGACCACTCGTCTTGGGGATGGCGCTTAGCGTTCCTTATACAGGTCCCTCCGGTCCTGATCTCGGCATGCCTAGTTGCTTATCTGGTTAGGGTGCCGCCCAAGGTCTCCGAAAAGTCGTACCTCACCCGGATCGACTTCACCGGGGCGTTCTCGCTTATCGTCTTCCTTGTTTTGCTGCTTCTTGGACTAAACGCAGGCGGCAACCTCGTTCCTTGGATAAGTCCACTTCCGCTTACCACCTTGCCACTATCACTTGTGGCTCTTGTTGCTTTCATTATCTGGGAATCCCGCGCCAAGCAGCCAGTTATCCCAGTTCGCCTGCTGGTGGACCGAACCGTCTTCACGGCCTGCATGACGAACCTGCTCTGTTGCATGACCAATATGATGGCCTTGTTCTACGTGCCAATTTACTTGCAGTCGCGTGGCTATTCTGCAACATCCTCTGGTCTAGTAATCCTGTTTGCCCCTATTGGTATCTGTATCTGTTCGGTCGGAAGCGGCCTCATCATGAAGAAAACTGGACGCTATGGTAAGTTTCATATTCCGCCCTTGAACTCCGATCCTTCTACTCTTGAATACGTCTTCAACTTCTGTCTTTTGCCTAGCTCTTAACCGTGCGCATATGCTAACTGTGGGACAGTAAGTTATTAATGCTTTTCTAAGCCAAGCATTTCATGCATAATTCCCTATTCAGGCGGAGGCTCAAGAAACCCCCCCAACGCAACCCTCCCCCTTCCAAATCGAGATATCTACAGTAAGCAGAGTTTTTCGTCCGCTGCATGAAACTAACCCCGTAACAGCTGGCCCTGGGCATCTTGGCCGTGACGCTGCAGCTGCTTTGCGTCATCATCCTGACGACGCTGAACGAGAACTCGCCCAAGTGGCCCCTGATGATCGCATTCCTGCTGCTCGGTAGCGGCCAGGGCGCGATGCTTACTGTCACGCTTCTAGCGTGCCTCGCGGCGGTGGACCACTCCCACCAGGCGACAGTCACGTCGGCCACATACGCCTTTCGCTCGGTCGGCGGTACGGTCGGCATCACGATCGCCTCGGCTATCTACCAGAACGTGCTTAAGGAGCAGCTCTGGAGCCGCTTCGGAGAGATGCCCGGCGCCGCGGACGAGATCCACAGGATCAGGGACGACCTCGACGAGCTCAAGCACCTCCCCGAGGGTTGGTACGACGGTGTCATGGCGTCCTTCATGGAGGCCTTCCGGAGCGTCTGGTTCGCCATGCTAGGCTTAATCATCCTAGGTCTGATCAGTGTCTCCCTGATGAAGCAGCACAAGCTGCACTCGACTTTATCTCGCAGCGAGAGGGACTAAACGTGTCTTCGGTGGTGCTATTTCAAAAATGCTTGATAAAAAGATCTTTTGAGCAGGTCCTAGGTAGACTTTTATTACATGGATCTAGACAGGGAGAGACAAGCTCAGGAAATGGTCGAAGATAAGAATAGAGTTGAAATTGGAAAAGAAAAGCACTTCCGTATAGACATGAACACGTTTTACTATCACAACTCCCCCCTTTTAATACCTATGTACTGCTCACATCCAAAACGCTTTGAATGGGGGAGGAGCATGTAAAGAATTATGTTGCGTCGGCACTATTTCCTAATACTCAAGAAACATCAAGTATCCCAAGGCGAATTCAGTATTGAAACTCAAAGACAGATTCTAGAGATCCCTGCAATACCTCTAGACACCTCTTTCGTGAACTTTCTCGCCCCCTCAAGATTTCTTTGCCCATTATTCATGCTCAGCGAAAGGGCTTTCTGATAGCTTCTTATATTCACGAGAGGGGGCATCGATTCTACGATTTCTTTATCCATTATCCCTGCCTAAGGACACACCCCCTTTTCCCCCTATCCGCGAACTGCTTGCCCGCCAACCCCAAGGTTCGCACTTACCTAACCTACCTAACGTACCTACCTACTCCACACCGCAGTTCGCCATGTTATTCGACAAGAACGTAACCAGCACAGCGAAGAAAGCCGCGAGGCTGACGATCAGACGCGCGGTGTTGGTCTCGAGGGCCGTCATGACGCAGCAGAAGACGCCCGAGAAGGCGACGACAACGCCCAGGTAAGCGGCGCGCGACAGGTCCGTCCGCAGGTACAGGATCGACACGGGGGCTGCTAGTAATGCCATGCTGATCAGCCCCAAAAGCCCCTTGAAGAACCGGTCGAACCCCCGCAGGCTGTAGCGCACGCGCGGGTCATCATCGGAAGCGGAGGTAGGCAGCGGGTCGAAGCAGAAGAGGCAGCATACGTGCTTGAGGAATTGCTGTTCGTAGGGGGGAATCCGTCAGCGGCGATAGGTTGGGAGAGCAGAAGGGAAGATAAGGGGAAGGGGACGTGAGGTAGGAGGGAGAGGGAAAAGGGGTAATGAGCAAAACGCACCGTGAGCCTCTTTGATCTCGTATACAGAATATTCTCGAAGCGCCGAAAGATGGGATCGGGTTCAGGGTAGATCCAATCATCGATGTAGCGCATGTATGCGCAGGCTTCGTTGTTCAGACCCTCGCGGTCCCGGGCTGTGCGAAAGTGCGCCTCGTGCGCGCGCCGGCTCACCCTTGGGAACTTTAGGTTCTGGTGGTGCATATGGAGTAGCGTGACTATTCACATTCCGCTGTCAGTTGTTTCCGCCGTATCCTTGTGGTTTCAGTCAATGGAGCGCTTACAGTATTCCTTTAGCAATATCGCCAGGCATGTGTGGAGGTTTTCTCTCTTTGCTATTCGGTCAAGTTCGCCAGTACAAGACTCATGGGCTGTTCCCGCACTAGACTCAGGGGTTGAGTCTGTACTGGACTCGGAGGTTCGGCCTGAACCGAACTTAGGGGTGGGCGTAGAGAGGTACGCGGGCCCCTGGAGGCAGCGTGCTATGAAGTCCTCTCGGTCGAAAGGCAATGACCTTAGCGACTGGCCACCTTCTACCTTGGCGTCTTCGAAATTCATCTCGTCCAACGCGTTTGCGACACAATGGATCTTCTGCTCGAAGCAGGTGAGGGTAGCGTGTGTTTCGGGCTTGAATATCCTGTGCTCGTTGTAGTTTGGGAAGTACATCTGATTCGCGGCGATCGATGGCATGCCCGTAGGCGAGCGATTTACTTTCCGACTATTAGTATTTGTAGAGTGTCATGTTTTGCGCAGCAACTTACGGACGTCTAAGTCAGAGTAGAAGTCATCATAAGCCTCCCCGGCCAGCAACTTAGCTAAAGCGCACACATTAATTAAGGAACTAATCGCGACCTAGAATCTCCTTCTATGAACTCACCTTGTATGGCCCTATCGTACATGGCAGAGTAGCTTTCCCTCTGCGCCATAGGTTGGGCATGTGAAAAAGGGGTAGTTGGCGTCTGCGGAGTGCTGTAGCATCGGGAGTTTGGTCGGACATTGTCCGGAGGAATCGTTAATCCAGCGTTGGATGAGCTTGCCATGGTGAAGAGAATATGATTAGTGTCCTGTGTGCTTCATTTTCGCAGCTGATAATTTGGGTTGTGTCTGTCATTTTTATAGACACGCGGAGCGCTCCCAAGTTCGAGGCTCGAGGCTCGAGGCTCGAGGTTCGAAAGCATATCATCGCGGCGATGGTCGACATCACAGCCAGCGAACTAAATGAAGACGCATATCACAGGTATGCTTCAGTGCCCAATTTAGCCCCCGACGAGGTTGGATAAACGGCCATTGTCTTGAGGTGGGTGTGTTGCGATTTGATGTGAGAAGAAGAACCACGGCGCCTTGCAGTTCAAGAGCGAGGCGCAATGAAGCGGTGAAGGTAGAGACCATTATAGGCAGAAACCTCGTGGACTTTTCGGCTTGAATCACTTACCAAAAGGAGCGAGTGTAGCTCCCGGAACGTAGCGGTAGTCCGAGGGCCGTCCAATGACATCTAATCTCCTACACTTGACGATGTATGCTGAACCAACATGGCAAACATGTCAGTTGATGATGATGTGCATAGCACGAGGGGGGCCTTGGAGAGCCTGCCTTGCAAGAGTAACGTGGGCATTGCATTGCGCGAGGATGCCAGGATGAAAAGTCTCCTAGCGTAGAATTAAGACGATCTAGTATCACCGCTTCGCGTTGGGCATCAAGCTTGAGGTTCCCCTCGACATCCATTCATCAGCGACGAGGCTCGTCATCAAAATAATTGACCGCTGGATCGTAGATACTAAGGGTAGGGGGTCATCATGGGGTATATGTCGGTGACCAGAACAATAGCTTGTTAAGGGTGCCTCCTAACACATTTGGGGTGAACATCATTGGCAACACACGCAAAATCTTCGAAATTATCATATTTAATGAAAAGAAATAGGGAAAAGAGAATCGCCCGGAATCTCCTCAAAGAGCTTTGCTTGAGATAAGGGCATGTAGTGCGTAGCTAATGTCAGGATGATGTCGGCGACGTAGACTTCTGATATCAGGAACCGTACGATGCGAAAAAGGAAAAGGTACCTAAGGTACTGTGATGATTCATTTTTCCGGTGTATAATTACCCCAAGCATATTTCACTTCGTTGTCCGAGTTCAGAGCGGGCTAGACGCAGTGTTAGTCATGGCTGTCCTGTATCGCAGGTACTTCAATCGCGATAATATCTCAAGTGAAGAGGAAGTAAGATAGCAAGTACAATCATTATATTTCGATAACTATTAGTGGAAGAGGAATAGAATGTGCTTCTCCACTCTCGATATAGAAGCGTTAATTTAGTTGGATGCTGCGAGGGCAGTCTCGGAGGAAAGTTCTCATGTAGCTCCCAACAAGATGAGATACCAGAAGCAAGACATGACGTGAATGTCTCAAATTTACAAGAAGATTGCTAGAAACTAACTATATATAATTTATAGCTCATGAGACAATTGAAAAAAGAGCGCATACCTCGAGCATACACCACGATCGAGGAAAGGGGCCTTCACAACAGCCATTTGCGGGTGTGAGGTAGCTCCCTGTATTGATGCTGGATACACAGCCCTGAGCATCCTTCCCAAAAGATAAAACTGACCCCATGCCCACCCCTACTCTCGACGAACTTCTCACTTTCTTTCCAACGCAACTTGGCAACACTCGGGTACGGCCGGTGGCACGATCTCTCAAATTATCGCAGCGTACCAACTTCAGAACCGTCCAAACACTCTACGCGTGCTCCTAACGCGACAAGATGGATAAAAAGCTACTGCCAGAGAAAAGCCGGCGATTGGCTGAGTTACGACTCACGAAGACCGAAAAGCCTTGGGCTGGAGGATATGGCCAAATCGAGTACCTTCCAGGCGAGAGTTTAGCATTGCGCGACGGCCCAACAATACTAGCTGAGGCTCGCGCCTGTGTTCCTCCATTCCTGCATCTCGCTGAATAAGGGCATGCGCTGAATCATGTGCACAGCGCCTGATCCCTAAAGCAGGCAGTTGATTGGTAGCAGCACGTGTGATAGAAGGTGATACCCATGGGTTGCCTGTACGTAATGCCTGCCATTATCGTACGCAATCAAAGAAGGGTCCGGCTAACCGTACATTCGGGTTTAAGATATACGTTCGCTGCACCCCGCATTTGCGATCGTGGCAACCGGCGCAATTATCACGACTGCATCCAAGCAAGCTTCCCTCTGAACAGATACATGCCCGAATTTTAGAAGCGTTCTCATCGTGTAGCTCACGGCACGGCGCCGTGGCCACGGTTTATGGAGCAACACAGTCCCAAATCCCGCGAAAAGCCGCCTCGACTTGCAAAGCTGAGGATTCGAACTTGAGAGCGAGAGGAGAGGATATCGCGGGCTTTAGCGTGGTGCCAGACCCGATTCGGTATAGCGCGTCGATCTGGCTTGGGCTACGTCAGCAAGCATCGAGACTGTGGCTTGAAAAGAAGAGAGAGCACTAGCCACACCATCTACTATGGCTGCGCCACTCAGAGTTATTGAGCCTATGGCCCATGGATGCTAACACGAAGCCAATGGAGGCAATGCCCAGCTGGATACTTGCGTGGCATTTGCCAATGACTGGCGTCCGATCGTGAGATCTTTTGGAAACTCTCCTGGAAAATTCCCGAGGTCGCGTACGAATGGCCACTTTCCGACAAACATTTCAAAAAGCCAAAGATAAAAATTTCCCGATGTGTGGCGTGTGGTTTTCAATACCAACAAAGTCGAAATGGAACATAAGAGGAGGGCAGTAAAGAAGAAGAGTCCCTAAGGTCGTTACCTGCTGATCGCCGCTGGGTGGGTGGCCCAGAACCTAGAAGTTCCAGGGGCCTAGGTACCCCTGTTTACGAATAATCTTGGTGAAATTACTGGAGTGGGTCAAAAGTTGCACTTTTGGCTGTCAGTTATCCAACCAATCATCCAACCCCGCGCACCCTTTGGACATGGAGCGATGAAGAGCAACCAAGAGCAATGAGGAGCAATGAGGGGCGATGAAGAGCAAAGAGAAATGAATAGCGAAGAGAAGAGAGCAATGGGTAGAGAGCAATGAGGAGCAAGCAGCAATAAGGAGCACCGAAGAGCAACAGAGAGACCATAGAGGGGCAATGAAGAGCCGACAGTAGCCCATGAAGAGCCAAAGGGAAGCTACACGGGCCAAAGAAGACCCTATGAAGTGCCTTGAAGCCTTGAAGCACTGAAATCCTAAAGCCATTGGGGCTACCTGGGAACATGAATGATCCCTCCACCACATTCCCATCTATCGTCGATTGGAGGCAAACTGACTTACGTCCTTTCCTAGTTGTCTTGATATAAAGTCTATCGCTACCAATATATCTACTATAGATAAACCAGCATTAGATACATGATGTTTAAATGGTTCTTTTCTTGGTGCGGCTTTATTGATACTTGGGCGTGATGAAGCATCTCTTGTTTATCTGTCCCCCCCCTTTTCACAGCCCCTTCATGGACCACCTCTGCGCATTCGACATGCAGCCGTTTGCGCATGTCGCCCCTGGTTTATGGCATTGCGGGTCTATGCTGCAGATTCCGTCGCGGTACTGAGCCGAAGCTTTACTACTACCTACGCCTCTCGAATGGGTCGTTGTGATCGTCGTTCCGGAGCCTTAGGAGAGCTCACGGCTATAAAATGGCATTGGTAGCCCATCATCACTTAGTATCTAAACTCTTCCCATACTATACAACCTACCCACTCTACCTAGAGCTTTGGATCGCCCAAGAAGAACCCCTAAAAATCTACTTAGACGGATACTTCACAAGGTACACGAGGTACACAAGGTACACAAGGTAAAGCTCTCGTCCTAGCTTCCTTTATGATAAAAACTCCTATACGATGCTAATACAACGCTCACTGCAAAGCCTACATAGATCACCGTCCCCTTTATCTCCGAAGTAGAATAAACCCAAAATCTTCAGCACCCGACCGACATAACCTTTCACGCCACGATGTGTAGCCTCTGCGATGCGTTGAGGAAGTTGAAGGGGGGCGACGGCAAAGGAAGCGGCAGCAAGGTACAGCACGGTTCTCGAAGTGGGGAGTGCGTGGAAGGCTGCACCACTTCCGATGATAAGGGCAAGGGGAAGGAAGCTACCGGAGAGACAAATTAGCTGTGCTGAGGGAGTTTGGCGAGCAAGTTCATCTAAGCTCGGGTCTTGCGATGATAACGGATACTCGCATGTAATGATCACTGTTGCTTAATCCTTAGCCAATACCTAACTATTATACCTCCCTAAGCAACTTGATATGGGATCGTGAATCTAATGTGTTACGAAGTTGGCTAGATATCATTAATGCCTATCATGTTGTCAGCGTAGAGATGACGTGCGTCAATTGGTGATCAAGACTTGCTCTCTAGACAAGCTTCTCTACGTAGTAAGTCCCTTGCCGACGGGCATGGCAAGAATAATCAGCAAAGGAATGGTCTGCTACAGATTTAGCTTGACGAGGTAGGTAAGCTTGTATCCCTTTCTTTTTTTTCGCGCGGCTCGGGATAGAGCTATACGTCTGCGCTATGAATTTCGTAGCGTCATTTTGTAGGGTTTCGTTTCGGTGTAAGATAGGTCTAGTAAGACTTTCATTAGGAACATCAACGGCTTGCCCTTATTCCGAGTCAGATACTCTTTTCGGCAATACTCGCTCACCGGGTTGCGGTGTGTCGCGAGGATAGGTTTAATTCCTTCTAGCGCAGTGCGGTCTCGCTTTCCGTCCCCGGCGGCCCGCACTACGCAATCCATAAGGAGCATAGCCAACCAGCCATGGATATTAGTTGGATCGAATAAGATCTAGTGGATCGATGGCGTTTCTCAGCGCTTGGTCGGAGTAAAAATATTCACCAGGGTCTGCCGGCAGACTCGTGGTGGGGCTTCGTTGGCCGGACTGCCTGCCGTCTTATTACAATGAGACATCTTATGATGCGAAGATGGTAGACGTAGCGATCATTACTAATTTAAAAAATTCCCAGGCACAGCCTCATATCGAAACCTTTCTCCACTTACCGGTTGTTGGCATGCCAGCTTCCAAGGTTGTCTCGTTCTGGAACCGGGAAGGAAATGCGCTTGCCATAGAAGTCATAGAAGGAGGGCGGGAGGGAAGGAAAGTAGTACGTAGCTAAGAGGGGCGAAGACTAGCATGTGTACCATGTATATGAATAAGACGGCTCTGGCAAGGTCTCTTGCAGAATAAATTCAGCCTCGAGCCATGACCTGGGGTTTGATGGCTCGCGTTATCCCCGATGTAGCTCTTAAGATAGGGTATGCTGCCGGGTTATCGGATCTTGAACTTTGCTTCAGGGTATCTTCACTGAGTAGGTAGGTAGGTATGTACATCCCTATGATAACCCTTGCTTAGAGGTGTTATGGCGAAGTGGCTCTCGGAACTCTTGCCGTTAATACATACACTGCTTTGATCACATCTAGAATGCAGACATCTGAGTACCTATAGGCATATATAACATAGAACATAAACACCTAAATCTATAGAGTCTGGTTGGCACCTATCATGGATCAACGTGGCCATCATTCGAATTCAACGCTGTAAAATCCGGATAAAAGATCCCGCCATAAAAACATTCGTAGAGCGGCCCGTTCTGGGCTGCTAGGGCTAGTCCCACTAAGTGCCCTATCTAGTATGCGTGTTGGTTGACCTTGTATGATCCTGACAGGGGTAGGTACATTTGTACAAGGTCTGCTAGCCTGGGTAGATACGTATATGCTTTGATATCAGGTGTGTGTTACCCACAGGATGAAATAGGCTCTATCTCGCCTATGCAGCTCGCTTGCTAAGTGCCGCATTACTTCTGTGTCTCAATCCCCCAAAGAGGAATCTTCTGCTCTCTAGCAGATCAGTTTGTTGGTAAAGCAGGATTTGACTAATGATTCTGCACTTCGAAGAGGGGACATGGCCGCGGACTGGGCGGCCACACCTCAAACACGAACAAGATTAGGAAAAATTTTATACCCTGGTCTTCCTGGTAAGGCAACCGACACCGTGCTAATGGTACGCGAACCAAGTGGGATGATAGACTACGGCCCGAGGCGTAAGGCTACAAGAAGGATCTGCCTACCTAATGATAGGTCATTTCCCTGCTACACCGTGCAGCTGTCAAATACGTGTGGGGATGGCGGGTGCTTGAAGTAGCTAGTACAATTTTATAAATAATAAAGAGTTACTGACTCGAGCAGATATATTACCTGTGGGTACAGATTGTTGCATTTTCTGCAAGACCTACAGCCGAAGTCTCAGGTACAACCAGACAAACCAGCCACCCTTTAACCATGCTTACACGTTGATCACACCTTAAAAGCAAAGCGCGGTTTGGTGCGCGTAGGACGCGTCAAGATTCAACGTCATGCCATCTTCTGTCTGTTTCTTGGGTAGGTTATTTATGCTTGGAGTCGAAACATGCTAACCGCAATAACCGTTGTATTTGTTTATATGACAGATCTACTATAGAGTAGACCGCGGAGTACTTCGCTGTTTGTGAAAATATTGTGGCCAAGGAAATAAGAAAACGTGATTGGTTGATCAAGCGGTGTGTCTCTAGAATGTAGGTATTCTTCAGGCTTCACAGCCCCGTTCGCACCAACCCACCTATCATAACTAAGCCGGCATGCCCTTAACGAAAAAGAATGGCTTTGGTCTATTATCTAATGGAAATTCAGGGTGTTCATGCAGGACTCGATGAGGCGGCTGATTAGGTAGAGCCGCAAACATAACCACATGACTTTCTTGACTACCAGTCAAGCATATGTGCTTGTAGTGCTTTACCTCGTGTAGTCAATGATACTATTTAACAGACTAGATAATAAACTGTAGGCATTGAGCTTTTCAAATATATTCTTTTATACTTTTATATTTTCTGTTCTGCCTTTCCTTTTTTGTCATACAAGTTGAATTTATAGATACTGATGCTTACCCCATTTCACTGGCCAGTATCATCTAATGAAACTATCTACCTAGGTACATATCTATGTACGATGGCTTAGTGAATCCCGTAGGCATCGTTGATCGAGTCGGCGGCTCGTTCCGCAATGGCATACACTATCATCTGGCAGTTCCTTCGAGTCGCCACCGGGATAATGCTGGAGTCGACGATTCTCAATCCCTCGACCCCATACACAAGTAGTCGGAGTATGACAACTCCGCTGCGTTCCCTCTGTAGCATCGCACACGGGCTGATCGGGTGCCAGTGGCTGGGCGCAGATTTCTTGACGTAATCCTTGGCAGTGTCAAGGTCGACTAGTGCTATCGGAGCCTCGTAGTTGCGCCTGCCGTCCGGTTTGATATATTTGCTCAGGATTGGTGTGTGCAATCCTTTCGATGTATATCATGAGCCGCGCCAATACCAGCGGATGCTCAAGATAGCGCAGGTCGATGACTGGCTTGGCAGCTGGATCCGCCGACGTGATGTGCACGTTACCGCGGCTGAGCGAGTAGACTGGCGCTGGGCAGATGGCGAGGAAATTGCCAGGTGTACCGTGCGTGCGTGCCGTGTGAGTGATACCCGCGCCTGCGCCCTCTGGGATCGCATTGCTACATGAGCCATACGTACCTAAAATAGGTTGCCAATACCCTCAGTTAGAACGCCCATAAAACGATTGGCAAGGAGGAATAGTAGGGCAAAAAGGGTCCTGGCATAGCATCTACATTCGTAGCAGACTGAACTTTTTTCAATGTTTCCTAGTCCTCGGGGCCCTGGAAGTCAGGCAAAGGCAGCAGGGAGCCAGCAAAGTTACCCCCTAAAGCGAAGGGACCTGTCTTTTTGACCGCGTGTTCTTGCATGGCTGCGCCGCGAGCTTCAGGCTTCTGACGCCTAAGTGCGTCCATCCTCTTGACACCATCGACAACTTCGAAGTTTATGCTTGGTCCTGTAGGTTCTCGCCTACGTTCGGGTTGCTAGCCACTAGTGGAATGCTGAGGGATTCTAGACGTTCGCGGGAACCGATGCCAGTAGCGTCAGTTACAACATGCAGGTTCTTAGCGGGCTCAAGGGATGCTGTCACTGCATCGCTGCGAGTTTCAATGGCGGGATCGATGCTCATGGCATTTATATACCCCCAATACACCTCTCCAGAGAACGGATCGCCCAAGGCCGAGTATCCCAGCGAGGCAAGGGTGCCAAACCAAGCAATGGACAACGGACCCTCGACCTCTTATAGAAAGTTAGCTTGCATTAGTTCATAGGTATATCGCACTGAATCGTTAATATATCTAAGGCGTAAATGGTCGCAAGCCGCCGGCGACGGGCGAGTCAGCGTGTAAAACTTCTTTCAGTAGGGTGACAACGTATTCCAGTCCTCGGAAAGGCGGTTTGCGACGACCAGTATAGCTAAACCACCCCTTATTATGATGAAATCTGGCTTTGATCCATGTAGAGTTAATGAAATTATGGATGAAGAGTTTATGGAAAGTGTGGTGTAGAGGAAGAAATAGGGGATTAAGATTGAAATATGATTAAAAGCTTACTTACCTACGAAACTAACAAGACTATGTTGTGTAACACTTGGCTCTTGCCACCTAGGTAAGATCATGAGCCTGTTGGTTGGCGGAGGAAGTGGTATGACAGGGGTTGGTGTTGTTCGTCTTCGCTCCTTGTATATACCCAGGGTTCAGTAGTTGCTGGTTGCATCGCTTTTCGCCCAACAACGTTGGTGCCTCCTCCTCATTGATTGACCTCGTAGCCGATAAACTCTGTAGTAGCACGCTGTATAGGTACTTATTTGGGTGGAAAAGCATGGAAATCAGCATTGACGCGAAGCAGCTATCAACCAACCAGAACAGAGACTCTCTGAACGATTTATGCGCACAAGATTATTCCACGGTGTACATTCCCTAGGTAGGCATCGTTTATGAGAGTGGACGTATCGGTAGAAAATCACATTGGTGCTCGAAAGGAGACCGAACTCCTGGGTTGATCGCTCCTTAAATACCTTTTTAGAAGCGCATCGAACGCTTGCTAATACGCTATAAGAAGATAGGAATCTACCCTACAGGTACCTAGGTAAATATTTAGGTAGTTAAGGTTGTTCATGCAGCTCTGCAGTCGGGCAAGTTGGATGACTACACTTTCAGTATCGTGAAAGGGTCAGCATGAAGTCGATTTAGACTCAAGCTGCCAAGGGGATGCTTGTAAGCCACGGTATAATGGATTTTCCTAATCTAGCGCGGAGAGTGGGACATCATGTCGGCACGGCCCTATTTTTAAGAGGATGCACGATTCGCCAAGGGAACCTGGTAATATGAAAAGCGATGTTATGAAATATGGACCTTCTAGCCTCAAAGCACCCTGAAATAAATATTCTACAGGCATTGCTGTAGTTGCATATGGACCTACTTAAAAGATCACAGTGTGTATGCGTCGTGAGCTAAGGGGAATGTAACGGGAAATATCCCTCAGCTGTACGAAATCTACCGCGTTTGCGCGACTTCTGATTTGTGAAGACAATAACTTAATGCTGGAAAGGGGTAGCTGCACCTTACGGTTTAAATGAATTATCTATTAGGTCCTCTTATAAGTAAGGCACTAACCTAAGAACATCATATGAGATCGCCCTCTATAAGAAGCAGCCGATTCGCTCCATTGATCTCTTCTCGGTTTTCACTTGTCATTTTTCGCCCAGTTACACCCCTGAAAGTGTGGCTCATATGCGTGGGGACACGGGCTCGGGAAATCGTCACGGTAAAGAAGTCCAAGATTGTTGCTCCGAAAAAGCCATGCTCTCTCCTTTCCTCAACCGTCACTGATCAGATCATAGCGAGAATCGATTTGCAATTAAAGCATGCGCGACATGCCATGCGCAAGACACCAGCTTCCGATGATGGTCTTGTTTTGCCGTTCCCTCAGCAGCGGAAGAGTAAACCTTGCAGCGTAAGCCACTTGATCAGCAGCTCCCGTCGCGCCGATTGCGGCGCTTGATCCACGAAGCCAAAGTTCAGATCCCCATGGGGACAGAAGACTCGAGATGTTGGGGGCTGCATCAAAAACGTGGCTGCTGAAGGTGCGGGTACAGGGGCATCGAGCTTGCCCCATATTTCCCCGCATCCGCAGTTGGAGTAAACCCAGCTGGGTCCAGCTGTACTCCAACCGGCAGTGACCTCTGGCCAGTCTCTTGAAAAGGCCCCTTCAAAGAAAGATAATAATATGCGAAAATGGAATAATAACTGCGTCGCAGTTAGAAAGAGTTACTTAAGTTGAGCTTGAAGGGTTGATACTCTGGACTGACCTCACGCCATTTTCTCTGTGAGGTTCAGATCAACAGTACCCGGACGCTTAAGCCTAGTGCGCTGAGCAGCCCCCCCAAAATCGACAGCCATGTCAACATTCCTGGAACTGGCCTGCATTGATTCAGGGGATTAGCGTCAAATCAATCGCAATTGATCATACTAGCTTCACAGCTACTGTGTAAAAGATAGCTGCAGGAACTCGTCATGCTCAACTACCTAGGTAGTTACAGGCTTGTGGACCGATAAAGAGACCATTGGATAAAAAGAAATCGACGGGATCAGGGAGGCACTGCGCCAAGATGATGGCTCATCACAGTGGCTTATTTTTTTTTCGACCATGCAGTTCGTCGCTGCGTTCTCCTATGCGGTACTACAGACAACGTACCATGGTTTTGCTGCTGGTTATGGTTCAATCTACAGACCGATTTAAGCACGGATCTTGAAAAGAAAAAAAAAGGAAGAGGGAGAGACCACCTTGATGATGGGCTGCTTGAGCAGGGGTTAATGTCGGTACCAACAGTGTCTCAAGGGCTCCCTAGCCCTAGGGCAGCCCCCAACCCGCGCCCGTCAGCCCGCGCAACCTCCGCTATCAAGAATCTTCCACTCAACATGCGATGCAATATGGACCAAGGCATTATCGTCCCACGAGAATCACGGTAACTACATGTTATTAAGCTACTAAGCCTTTAGCTTTGACTGGCATTCTTCTCAGCCTCTCTTACGTCGTGGAGCATACTATGCATACCCTGGTCCCTCTTCGAAACTCCGACGAATTCTGTCAAGTATACGATCGCGCTAGCTAGAAGCTACCTACTTGATAAACATACCCTTCACCCGCCTTTTCGATCGAGAAACAGCACCAGCCGAGTACCCTGTCCCTACATGAGCGAGCGATATACCGATAATCAAGCCGACGAGCCGCAATTCAAATGTCTGGGAAGCTATGTATGCTATGAGGAACGATTTCTGAATATCCAAGCCGAGATGCGGATCACTTAGGCATACTGCCTTTAAAGCCGAGCATTTCAACTATCGTTGGTTATACAATCGCTAGCAACGGGACAATAGATGAACATAGGGATATTACGGCTTTATCACGCCTCTGAATAACCACGTACTATTTATTAGCGTGTTCATTACGCTGCCTAGTATGCCTATGTCTAAACAGATACCAAGTCGTATTAGCAAAACTCCGTGATGCCTTCGATGGTGATTAGACTAGGTTGCTTGCCACTACTGTTGCGTAAAGTTATTTTTAGCCAGTGAGATGGCATTTGAACTGCCTAAGCGTGGAAACAGATGGATGTGCGTCTTGTATCTTCTTGCCCCCCTTTAACCTAGCATCTGAACGGTCAATCTTAGGGGGCGATACGTTTACACCCCGAGTAGAAAGAGGTAACACTACTCTCGACGCATGTCTGAAGGATCTCCATTGAGCCCACTCCTTGACACAGTAGCCACCGTCACTGTTAAAAAAAAAAGCTGTATACTAGCGCCGACATAACCAGGCATTGCCTCTGCTCACCGAAAATATCAACGCGACGAGGCAACCTTCCCCCCTGGTGCCCCACATACCGCCAAGGTCTTGCTGAGGTCGCATGAGGGCACCAGAGCGATCAAGGTAAACAAGGGGACCTGGGGTAGTCGCTGCTTTGACAGGCTTACTTACCTACTTAAGTAGTGTGTGAAATTGCCCTTACGCGATACCCACACTTCATGTCGCCCGAGTTATATGAGAAACAAGTGTCATGAACCGGTAACAAGGCATACATTGGATCACTCTGCATTCGAGCTAGAAAATAACACGGATGTTCCTTATCCTTTCCGCTTAAGTCTTGAATGCACGTACTGCGCTAGCTTCTGAGCCTCATTTCTAACCCCTGAACGAGTAAATCCTTGCCTATTCCAGCTATGAGGACCAATCCGACTCATCCTGCGCACGACATGTATACACAACCAATGAGAGGTAGGCGGGAAAGAAAATTGAGCACACATGAGAGCAAGATTACCTAGGTAGGTATGGGATTGATCGACTGCAAGGGCATACCTCAGAGTCTGGCCCGGCTCGACCCACAACATAGGCTTACATTAGGTACCTTAGGTAGGTTTTGGACAACACCTCGATCGTCGTCAAGGCAGAATTAATCAAAGTAGTAGCGACTTGCCTACATTACTAGAGCACCAACCTGACACCAAGGATAATATTGGACTAGGGACATGGTGTGATTCCTTGGCGTTTTGGCCAGGAGCTAGGACCGACGTGATGATAGGCCGTCGCAGCGCAGTGTCCCTCGAGGCCGGTTCCTACTGAAGACAACGCGCACATTCGCATGAGTACAGTTCCGGCTTTCGAACAAACCAGTACAACTTTTCAATTTCTCACAATCACAATAACCCTTTGGTTTCATTGCTTAACCCTGCTTCGCTAAATCTAGATTCTATATTGGCTATTCCGTCACGATGTCCTTAAACACGGATGACTTTATTGTTTCGGAGGCGGCATGGCTGGGTTAGCGGTGGCCGCTCAACTTTTTGAAGACCCAAGCCGGCAAATTCTAGTCCTAGACGCCTGCCCTGGTCTCAGCTTGGATCCTCGAATCAAGACCCTGGCTTCTTGGGTATCTTTACAAGGAATGATGTAGTCCAGGCTCTCGGACAAAGGCGCAGACTTGTGCATACGACTCTAATATACATCAGGTATTGTGAGAATTTGAACCAAGACTTGTTGAAGCCTTCGCGTGGTGGTAAGCCCATCGGGGTCAGCCAAGACAAGATTTCTAGGAAACTACAGCTCCATCAATGCCCAAATGTTGGTCCTGCGCAATCTAGCTATAATTGACCATTGGAGCTCGTCCCTCGAGAACAGTGGCTGGAATTGGGAAACTTTCCGTCCCTTTTACGTGAAAGAATACATCTCCCCCCATATTGATGACTCTCTACCAAAGGCACTTGGTATTAACACAGCGGGGCGAGGTAGTTCAGAATCACTTAATCGGTCCCGGCTCTATTACTTATGAATGATAACGAGATACCATCCAAAAATGCTACCCAAAAAGATGAACGGCGTTGTGGACGGCTCGCTCGAAATCCACAATCACCTTGATAAGCACAGCTAAACTGCAGTGTACTGTGTACGCGTTCGCCCAAAGATCAGAGAACCTGATTAAGGAGGCATGGGGCCTAGAATGATCTATGTGTACTAAACCTTAGACACGTACGTAACTCGTCGGGTTTCATCCGATGTCAGGCATTCTCCATGTTAAGATCCTAGCCATGACCAAAATAAGATGCAGGCTGACTACTATGTATATGAGAGTTCGAAGAGTAATCACAATTGTTTATTATGATCGCCTGTCGGTGTGTAGCAGGTACTGCAAGCGCGTATCTCGGGATAGACATTATAAGCATAGGTACCTACCTAAGTATTATTAATAAACATAAGGTATCATACCTATCAAGCCATTCTAACACGAGACCCACAATGTAGGTACTCCGGGCTACGTCCCATCCAATGTTGTGAATCCAGGTTGACTATGGTGTTACACCTTGGAGACCAGAGGTAGCCATTATTTACGGGAGATGACTATCCGGGTACGTACCTACTCACCTACCCAAGTCACCTAGGCTGATTCGTTTATTCACTCGTGACCCTTAGAAAACGAATTCCTTAGGGGCAAATGAGCCACTAACTTAACTTGGCTGATAATATCTCTAACTTGACCCTGGGCGTGGCTTAAATCTGCAAACTTTTACAATTATCTGAGCAAAGGGGGTGGAAATTTCGGGGTATAGTGTACATGGGTACTTCACGCGCTGGAGGGCTCGATGTAGAGTGTACTGCTACTTCAAAGCAAGGGATAGTCTAATTATATCTTTGTGCTACTATTGATTTGTGCGGTAGACCATTGACCGGCTCTGTTCTTCTGATTTTCTCTAGGAACCTTTTCAAACTGTTCCATATTTCATATTGAAGACTTCTGAGCTAGTTGAATTTGTTGTATTCCAAAGCAGTACGATACGGAAGGACTTTACAAAAGGTGATGGGCCTTCAATAACCACCCAGCTTTGGGCGGACGCAGTCACAGGAGGCTCTATGTTATCTAAACGGAAATCAAAGCTCGATATCAACTCAACATGTCGTCGGATCCGCTGAGACCAAAACCTTTTCCTTGCTGTCTTCGGCCCCCCTAAGGCCTTCCTCGACACTTTTCCCTTCGATTGAAGACTTGTCTTCGAAGAGCATCCCCAATTCCTCCAGAGTATGGCCCTTGGTCTCCGGGAACATGAAATAAATGAATATGGTGCCGAGGATTAGGAGTCCCAAGTAAAAGACGAAGTAATAGTACCCAATACTGGCCAAGGCGATGGGGTTGACGTATTGATTAACAGTCAATGCAATCTGACTAACCAGGATCTGCAGAGCCAGACCCCGGGTCCGTATGCTATAAGGCAGGATCTCGGTGGTGTAGCAGTAGAGTAGCGGATTGCACGCAATGTTGAAAGCGGCGTTATAAAGGAAAAGAAACACCACCGTCGCATATGCGGCGCCCTGCGAACCATGGTTGGTGTACATGGCGCTCGAGATGGTGAGTGGCACATTTGCCATTATCATGCCGATAAACGAAACCAGCCAGAGAGTTCGACGTCCGACTCGGTCAGCCAGCAGAGCGCCGACGAGTGAGCAGAAGAAGTTCCAGATCGACATGCCACTATTGATACCGGTTTGCTGCTCCGTACTAGTGATTCCAATGCTGTCGAGAATAGGGCTGAAGTAATACGAGATTACACCCTGCCCGTTCCAGAGCGTAAGTATAGCGACAGCTACACAGATTGTGAAACGCTTCCGGTTGCCTCTCGACTTCAAAGCCTGCCCCCAGGAGCTGACCTTGACCTGTCTTTCGTACTCGAGAGCTGAGAGGATCTCCTGCAACTCAAGTGCCACGAGCTCGGATTGTTCGTTGCCGTTGCCGTGATATTTTATCAGCATTTTCCGTGCCTCTTCAGCCCGGCCTTTTGAACACAGCCACCGAGGTGACTCGGGCATGAATATCGACGCGATGATTACCAGGCACGGGATACACGTTTGAACGATCGAAGGGATTCGCCAAGACCAAGAGGTACTGAGGTGGCCTGTTCCAAAGGATAACCAGGCGGCAACAATAGACCCAAGATACCACAAGACATTGAACTAAAAGTCGAGTCAATTAGCTTTCGAATAATGTAGACTTTAGGTTCCTTCTTACCATTGATGCCATCGGTCCCCTGAGCCGTGGATGCGCAACCTCGTTCAAAAGACTAGGTCCTGCAGATGTTGTGAAGCTGATACCGATGCCCAGTATCAGCCTGCCGACTATGAACACAGCCCGGCCCCTTGAAGCCGCCTGTAGGATCGACCCCACGACACATAGCAGAGAGCCACCGAATAGAGTTGCACGACGGCCGAAAGTGTCGGCAGGCCAAGACGCCATGAGCGCTCCGATAGTTCCGCCGATAAAGACGACAGCGGTGATGAGGCCCAAAATCTCCTCGGAGGGGTTGCCCATATCTACATGATCTCGCAGTTAGCCAACATCGCTTTCCAAGGAGCAAACAGGTATCGTGCAAGGCCTTTCTTACCCTGCACCCAGGGGTCCATAGATTGAAAGCTCCCCACAATCACCTCGTCGTAACCAACAACCATCTGGGAGATCAAGATGCAACCCTGCCAAAAGACCAGCCGACGAAGTCCGCTGTCGCGCCACCATGGCGATTCTCCCCCTATATTCATGGCGGTGGTGGTGTCCATACCGATTTCAAGAGTCTCGTTGGCCAAATTTCTTCGACTCTATACGGTCTATTGACGTCGACGGTAAAGAAACATGTGCATTGCTTTATAGCACAATGTATAAGAGGTTAACTGGGACAGGAGAAATGGTCAGACCAGCCAATGAGGTTTGTCCGAGGTAAGCCATATCTGCGAGTTACATTAGATTGGTCAATTCATGAAGTGATCGTGAACTAGCCTCAAAACTCGGCCGTGACACGGCCGAAAACCCCCCTGAAGTGGGGGCGATTTTCGAGCCGGCGCCGGGTAGTAGAGCTATTGCCAAACTTAATTGGTCTATGTCCTATCATCTGGGGCAGCTCGCCCGAGACTCGACCGGGGCAGCACGGTATAAGCCTAAAGGACAAGCTCGGAAACAGGGGTTATCTTCACAGCCTACCCAAGATATGTAAATGAAGAGTTACCAAGGAAACTATCTTCATCCAAAATCAATCACAAGCGAAAACATCATTGAAATCAATCAATATGCCCGGAAGACTAGAAGATACCAACACATATGCCTCAGAGCCAACTGTTGACGTGCGAAAGGAGTATGGCGATTGGCGAGACCAGCTTATCAAGGACGGCTACGTCGTCCTCAAGGGTGTAGTGTCCCCGGAGCGCACAGCCCATTACCTGGACAGTCTATTCCAGTGGCTCGAGAGCTTCCCTTATGGATTCAAGAAAGACGACCCAAAGACCTGGGGGCCTGAACATCTCCCGGCACACATAAAGTAAGCGGGACACTTATCTGGTAGCTTAGGCCAAGCACCCGAGTCTAATTAACAATTCATTAGGGGCGGAATGTACCATGGTTATTCTGTCGCCCATGAGAAATTCTTCTGGGATGCGCGGATGTGAGTACATAATACAGTTTTAAGCCCTATCAAAGAGATAACTAACCATTGCAATAGGGAATCGGGTGTCGTCGATGCATTCGCAAAGCTTTGGGGTACGGACGAGCTTCTAGTGAGCTTCGACGGTGCGAATCTCACATTACCTGTCCCACCCTCTTCGACGCGGCCAGCTATGGGGGCGTGGCCGCACGTGGACCAGTCACCGCTGAGATCTGGTATGCAGTGCGTCCAAGGCATCTTGAACCTGGCTCCCAACGGCCCGAACGACGGCGGCCTCATCGTGATGAAGGGATCCAGCGCGCTGAACGAGGAATTCTTCGCTACGCACGAGAGCAAACAGACCACGTGGGGCCCGGCGGACTGGTACGGGTTCAGCGAGAAGGATGTCGAATGGTTCAAGAGCAAGGGGTGCGAGGCCATCAAAGTCTGCGCTGACCCGGGTGATCTTATACTATGGGATTCCCGACAGGTTCATTACAACGAGTTGCCCAAGAGCGACGCCGTGCGCTCTGTCTTGTGTATGACGTCATCACCTATCTCTCGATATCGCGTGCCCATGCTGACCTTAGGCAGATCTATGCTACTCTCCGGCTTCTTATGCCGCTCCGGACGACCTAAAGAAGAAGGCAGACTTATTCAAGAGGCGTATCGGAACAGTAAGTACCTATGATCTTATCAACGCTACCAGTGAACAGGTACTTATCATGTTTGAAATATAGACACACTGGCCCCACGCAAATATATTTGAGAATGGCCAAGTTCAAACGCGCCTAGGACAGCCCGAGACTTACACAAGGAGCCAGCCGCTCGAACCTCCTACAGAGACTGATAAACTGCTAAAGCTTGCTGGAGTTGTGCCGTACTGAGAGATCAAAAAGAAAGTACTCCTCTGGCGCCGCTGACGTATGCATGGCTTGTACATATACATAGTAGCTTAGAAACCTGCCAATGGGGGTCAGGGTTGGTCCGGAAGCCGAAGCGAAATTCATCCAGCCATCCCTAAGCTGCTCGCACTTACTTGGCAGTTAAAATATGGTTTTTCTCATATCTTGATCACAAATATAAATGAGTCTTTTAAAAACTTAACGTGGAATTTAGTTCTGGTGTCCTGGTTCCATTCATTACGTTACACAATGTCTGAAGACCATCCCTGTGATAAGGACTGACATATAGAGCTTGAAACATGAGGTTCAAATCGATTAATAATTCTCTAGGGTCCTAAGGTCATTGATTCTATCTTCTCTCACGAGGAGGATCAATGCCTTATTTATGCCTATTATTATCTAACTACCCTAATTGTCCTATCTAGGCAGCGTTCTCGATAGCTAAACGCTGGTGGCGCTGATGGCTGACGCCTCGTTCAGCAGGCTAGCCTCTTGTATGATGTCCCTGCTATCCGGAGTTATTATATCCGTTCCAATTCTTAAGCACCTGCATATTATCGTCGATCGTATGGCTCTGAGGGCATCGTCAATTTCTTGGCACAGTTAGCCGTGTGACAATCCCCGAGAAAACAAAGGAAATACCCTCCCGTGTCCAGTCTGTCGCAATTTTGATCTCGAGTTGGCGCCTCAAGAGGAAAAATATGACGAAACAATTTTCTCGCCTGAACCTTTCGGGTTTACCTTAGGGATCAAGTTGCCAATACCGACGCTCCTCCAATCACGTACCCATAGCGAGCTCGATGATATACAAATGAACGAAGGGTCTAATGAAGATATTCCCCTCTACGAAATAGATAAGTCAAGCGAATAAATGAATATGAATATATGGTTTAATTCACATTTTACTTTGGCGTAGTTCCTCAAGTAGCTTCACGCCGTGGTATGCAAGTGGACTATATGGAGTAATAGATCGTAAGAACTCGATTCCTTGCTCAATCTCAGCAGAATAATCAGACCCGGAAATCTGACTTGACGTGGCTTCTAAGAGAAGTGTCACGGACGCCGAGAAGACGTTCAAGGCGATAGCCCTGGTTACAATGAGCATCCAGGCGTCTGGGGGTGGCTATAGTAGACTTACCATGGTCGAAATTTTGAAGCGTCTAGCCCCTTTGCTACAATAGAGCGAATGATGGCCTGCGCGGATGACAGGCATATAGCACGAACCCTGGTCTTATTAAGGGATTCCTGAAGCCAGTACTGCTGGAGGACGCGATTGATCGCGATGCGGTAATACAAAAAGGCGATCGCTAGATTCTGACGTTGCCACTTTATCCAGGGTTGTGCTGCATCTCGTTCGTCGTTAGTGTCGCTGAGGGTTAGGAAAGGTGGCAAGTCCCCAATCGTATTCGCTAGCTCATCGTCAGCGGCTAAGACAATCTGTGTGATTTCCTCAGCTGACCAATCTCGAATGCGAAGTTTATATCTGAACCGGTAGTATATCGTTGCGAGCTTGGCCATGAGGATATGGTATTGAACTGGCCGTGGTTTTGAGCGGGACAACCTCCTGCTTGAAGGCGAGGTCAACTCGTCGTCGTCCACGTTGTCCGGCAATTGACAGTCAAAGTCGACGTCATTGATGAAGGGGGTACGAAAGGGTACAGGCAACCATTCGCAAATTATCAAGGTCCACCACAGTCGCCGTCGTACCTGCTGCTCAGAGAAACTCTCCTCCTGTTGCGCGAAATCATCCCCGAGTTTCAGCTGCTGTGCCATCCTAAGAGCCACCGACCCAAGTGTCTTGTGGCGACTAATGTCGCCCATGTTATGAAAGATGATTCCGAGGATCGTAATAGCCTGCACCGTATTTATATGAGGCCTTCCAGTAAAGTCTCCTTTGTCGAGGAAAAAGAGGGCGGCATTGTACCAATTGCGAAGAAGGAGCTCATAATTGGAGCACGGAGGTGAACTGGCAGCTACTATCTCATCGGGCATGAATAATAAGGTTGATGCGAGCACACTGAAGTAAACGGCCATCCAGAGAGGTTCGGCCACATCCATCGAACTTTGAGCGGAGTATAGACGCCAGAACTTCTCATGGTCTTGGTGGAATTGTGGCAGAGAGAGAGCGAAATGGATCCAGAATGTCCACTGCGGTGCAATTGCCAATATCGCGTTACTGCACGTCCGCGATGGCATAAGGATGTCTTCTTCGCGCCATACGCTCCGAGCTTCAGGGGATCGCTCCACCATCGCAAATAACTGGATCTCGTACCATTCCGTTCTATCGGTCAATGACTGTGGACGACCGGGCAATTCGGCATCGGCCCCCGAACTTTGTCCAGTTAAAAGAGCTCTGAGGCGATGGTTCTCTTGGAGCAGATCTGCGTACGTCGGACTAGACTGAGATGTATCTGCCGTGCGTATGCGCCCCTTGACTCGCACAACTTCGCGCCTGCATTCGGCAGGAGAGCCACGATCTACGCATTGGCGACACGGGACTTCTCTGCTGCATTTTATCTTTTTCGCATAGCATGCTGTACAAGATTTCGGGGCTCTCTGGGTCGACCGTATCTCATTAGGCATTTTGAATATGGCAGGTCAAGTAAACTTCTTAAAGCCATTGAATTGATGACAAACGCTAAGCTAGCTCATTCGGCCTTTAGACGACAGTGCTTTGTAATTACCTCTGCTAACGCTTTCCCCTTGACTGACTAATGCCAAAGCGCCGATAAGTGTCACAGAGCATCAATTATGGATTGATCGATTGAACAGGTTATCTTCTATCGTCTGAATCTAAGTCTTGCAAACGGCATCAACCTCTAAATGGATATCTTCAGGTGATCCTTATCTCTTATCTTATCCTACATCTAGTCTCTTATCTCTTGACTCTGGTGGGGTGTACGTGCCCTAGTAACTTTACACCGTCTAGCTAGCTTTTTACCTTCTACAACATCAATACCAACAATTTATCAATCAACTCCTATCGATATAACCTCCAGCTCTCCATGTGGCGAATATCGTGGCGGCAGTGTTGTGGCGTTTAGGTCTCGAAGTATGGTATCTGACACATACCATGGGGTACCTGACTTGAGAGTACATGCCAGAAAGGCATTTCGAAGACAGCGTGCTCAAACGGTCAAGGTGGTGGTTAAAAGGAAAGGTGACACCTCCCCTCTTCCCTCCTCCTAGTCAAAGGAGCCTTCATGAGCTTAAATCAGTGCCTATCCAGGGAAAAGTCCGCTTCTCTACCCCTGATGTTAGTCACCGACATGTTCGGCACATATTTATATGCAATGTTGTGCACCTGTCCTTGCGGGAAGACTGGGATGTTCAAGCAGTAAGGCTTTACTGTCTTGTACAGCTCCAGCCTTTGACGTAGCCAATTCTTGTGGCAATCGTCGTAGAGTCTTACATTATAGTGAACTGTAAGGCTTTTTACACTTCACCTTATTACACGTCACAAAAAACAGGTGCCAAGGCTTAAACATGAACACTTACATAGCCAACGCAAACTCATCATGGTAATCAGAACCTGCTGCTCATGATCAATGCATGATGGTGCTTCACAGGGGCTTTTGCCTTCGGCAGTTTCTTAAACGCCAGGCCATCCAGTCAGCTACTTTGACCTCGGTGAAACCCAACGCTCACCCCACGGGTGCAATCAAGCAGCCTGGTCTCAAAATTCACGCAAGCCGGGCGATTCAGGGCACGAGCGAAGCAACCTCCCTTCTAAAACCAGAGAGAACTATCAACTTCCAGGGCATTTCGATCCCTTTTCTCGTTGCAATCCAAGATGGGCTCCAAACTGAACAACTACAGTAACATTGGGCCTGTATCGATCGTGTTTGCACCTGCTGTGCAAATTGAGAGTGCATGGTATCAATTGAGAAAGGCACCCAAGGCAAGCACGATCACTCATGGTTTATCACCATTGCTGACTTGATTCATTCAAGCACACCGTGAACGACGATAGCACTGATGTAGGGATAGTGACCCCTGTCACTGTCCTGCCGAACCTAAAATCAAGTTCTCTTGACGCCGACGAGATCTCGAAAATTGTGGACGAATTCTGGGCCACAGATGATGTCTACAACTCGGCATTTGAGTCAACCCTTGTAGTGCAGCAGGAAGACAAGCCAGATTCAGCGGACAATACATGCAAATCACTGAAGCTCCACAACTCAGAAGTCCGTATCGTTTACGCGGTGGTGCCCCGCGCCTCACTACTCCCAAAGGGTCCATACTTCCTTGCAGGAGGTGTTCTTCATGAAGCCTGGCGCCTCTTCCCAGATACAAACGACGCCTTCTTTTCGCCAGTCCAGCCAGTCCCAGGCCATGAAGAAGCGTAAGTAAATCGATATGACGCCACAGCTGACAGCAAATGCTAACCTCTTCGTCAGCTTCACCTGGCTCCGCGCACCCATGGTTTTTGGCCCCAGTCTTGTAGTAGCAGTTCCTTCACGACTATACTTTGAGAGAACCAAGTCCAAACCCTTGAATGGGATGCGTATTGCCATCAAGGACAATTTTGATTTGAAAGGGATGCACACTGTCGTGTCAAACAAGTCATTCTTAAAGCTTCATGATCCGGCAAGTGAAACGGCCGTTGCCGTTCAAGATCTGATCGTAAAAGGTGCGATTATTGTTGGGAAGACCAAGATGACAAGCTTCGCGGATCGTGAATATCCACCATCAGATTGGATTGACTACCATTGTCCATTCAACCCACGCGGCGATGGCTACCTTGTGCCTGAAGGGAGCAGCACTGGCAGTGCTTCGGCTATTGCAACCTATGACTGGCTTGACGCTGCTCTTGGGACCGACAGTAAGTGCTCTTTGATTTTTCTACTTGCACCAACCCTCTACTAACTACAGTGCAGCTAGCGCCAGCTTGCGAGCACCTGCCGCAGCCCAGGGAATATTTGGGCTTCGCACCTCCTACGGTGCCATTCCAACGGACGGCGTCATCCCTCTCGTTAAGTATGAACTCCAATTGGCATCGGCCTTCACGATATACTAACAAGTAAGGCGCTTCGACGTCGCCGGCTTTATGGCCCGAGACATCTCCACTATGCAACTACTTGCGAGACAAATGATCAAAACTACAGGTTCTCCATCTACAGAGGTACTGTCACCTACTACATCCATTTATACTGTGATTGGCATTAATGAATGGTAGTTTCCTAAGAAACTTATCTACAACCCGGACTGGTCTGACGATGACAATCTACCAGAGGCGAAGGTCCAATTTGACGCCTTTGTTAAGAAACTAGAAGAATTTTTAGGAGTGAAGAGAACGATAGTAGACATCGAGAAACAATGGACTGATGACGATCCAATGAAAACGGGAAAATCGTTTGAGCAGGAGTTCTTGAGAGTTTGTCCTTCAAATAGAACTCTTGCCGTGTCCTGATGTTGACAGGCGCTCTAGACATACGAACGGATACAGGGCCCTGCCTCCTATGAGTACCAGTTGGCATGGGCTAAGAAGTACGCAGAAAAGTTCGGAAAGGCGCCATACATCCCTCCTGCTATTAAGAATAGATGGTAAGTCGGCTTTAGCTGAAGTCCCTGAAAACCCATCCTCACATCGTGGTGCCTGTTCCAGGCCTTATGTCAAGACTATGACACCCGAGGAAGTCATCGGCGCCCATGAACAAGCCGATGCCTACAGAGAATGGTTTCAAACCCAAATTCTCCCAAGCGATGGGAACGGAGCCTCGAGTGCAGTCATGGTGGACAGATGGACGTGGAGACTCAATTACCGAGATACACTAAAAGAGTATGTGATGTCTTCTAACGACGCTCTACAAGGCTAACATCGATCAACCAGGGCCCCTAACTCTGGCAGAGACTATGGTTTCGGCCAAGAGTTCAGTGCCAGCATTGCAGAACTCCCAGAACTGGTCATTTGCAGTAAGTCTACAATATTTTGTTCTTGAAACGAAACCGCTAAACATACATCAGTTGGTCAATACGGCTACGATTCAATTATCTCGCAAACCAGAGAGTACGCCCCAGTGGCTGTTTCACTAATTGGAGCGAAGGGTAAGCTTCTCTGCAAACCTAATAGCGGTATTTCTGCTAGTATTTGAGTGACTAACAGCTAAAAGGTTCTGATCAAATGCTTTTGAAGTTGGCAGAGGAGTTTATGAATTATGCTGGCATCCAAACTAAAGTCCTAGTGGGCCGAACGTCTTTTCCCGCCCCCGACCACTTCCTGCCGCCGGATTGGCATTTGTGAGGGTGATTGTGATTTAATGTCACGAACGAGGAACGGAAAAATTGACTAGCTAGTTAACCTAGATCATTCTTTTCATTTAGACCTACCACAACCTAAAGAGCCATATTGTTGAGAGATAGCTGCTGGCTTGATGAATAACATGACGTAATATTAACCCCATGATCTTTTTTAGTAGCCGAGTTCATTTGTCTGAGATGTAGAGCCCTTAGTAGCGTTCTGCCCTGTCATAAGGCCAACCAAGTGATGAGGGTAACAACTATGTTGTTGCACGAAGAGCTACAAACCTAACACCTACCAAGTCATACGTATATACAGGATGAGAGACAGAGGAGTCCACCGTAGGAGTCCGAAGAGGCCTAAGCCTGACAGGAGACAGGTATTATAACACGAGGGACTATCAGCCCGACGAGGAAGCAAAGGTTGGTTGTCGGAAACTTGTCCTATGTGCCAAAGACGCGAATGGTATCATTTAGAGAATAATAAAGAGGCAGAGGAAGCGAGGCTTGTGTCAAGAACGAGCAGAATGATGATTTTTGATATATCGGCGAGTGAGGCTTCATCTTATCACAGTAGGGTAACCTAATGAGCTATGCTATTTGGAGAGTGGAGTCAGCTGGCAATATTGCCCCACTTACCTTGAACGATTTTCTATTCCAAGCCTTTATACTTCAAGAAATCAATTGAAATAATACTCGCAACTTTAATACAACCTGGCTTAAATCAAATGGAAAAAAGGCAAAAATTCCAAGCCTAATTGCACTGTTATATGATACTTGGTTTTAATTGAAATTCAATTCTAAAAGATACCTAGGTAATTCAAAGGGAAAAGGGGGAGGGGTCGCGTTTTACCACATTCACACTTACCTACCTACCTAGGTAGGTAAGTTAGGTACCTAATTTACCTAAATAAATATAGTAATACAAAATCTTGAAATTTCGAAAAGAAGCCATTTAAATAGAGAAAAAGGACAAAAAATTGAAGCTAAATTATATCTTTATATAATGTTTTCTTGTGGAGAAAAACTAACTCGAAGTTAATAGAATTTTGTGTTGCATATGGACTATCGTACGCCCGCCAGCTCACTCTGGGATTTTACACTCTCCGAATAGCATAGCCCTAGAGAAGCCACTATACGCCCGAACGAAACTTTAGAGCTCTTTCGACCAGCTCAACTATAATCCATGCGCCACAGCTCTAGGCTTACACAGCCCACGTTCTGTCTGAGGCACTCTTGTCGGCGTATTGAAGAGGCTGAGTACGTGAGGTCCTATGCATGACATTCGGCTCCTCTTAGCAGGTTATATTATTTTATCAAATCATTAGGTTACTACTGGAATAATCTGCCATGTGAATAGCTTAAGTAAATCCTTCACGAGAACTTTCGTTAATGAAGGGCATTAATTCTTAGCCACCTACGTATTACGACTATGGCTTAGCATGCATATTTGCACAGCCATAGTAGTGGCACAATGAGGGGGATTCGACCTCTATTTTAATTTTCGGATTCCCCGGTGTCCGCATGAATCAGTCACAGGCTTTACTTCAGGGACTTCTTTAACCTTTCCTAGCAATCTACTTTCTTGTAGCGATGGAAGCCATAGGAGCAACCGCTGCTATAGCGGATCTCCTAGGGTTGTCCATCAAAGCAAGTAAGGCTGCGAAAAGTTTGGTCCAATCCATAATCCACGCACCGGAAGAGCTCGTCGAGTTGATAGCGAAGCTAGATCGCCTTCATTCTCGCATTCGTCTTCTCCAGAATCTCAGCGAAGTGCTCAGTGTATCTGATTCCACGATACTCTTCCCGCACGAATAGTAAGCAATTTCTTGGTTTCTAATTAAAACAGCCGTAACCAACACGGTTGAAGCTGGAATGATTAGGGTCTATCGAACAAAGGTCAAACTTAAAGAGGCAGTTGTTGACTTCTTGTATAATAGCAACACGTTGTTCTCAGTCGGATTACAACTAAATTTTGAGACTTTGGAGAAAATCAAGAGCCTCTGGGATCCACCAACAGGAACAGAGCGACATGTTCGGAAAAGGCTCAGGTGGGCGGCTTTAGACAAAAAAAAGGCTGCTCACATACTTCAAAACATAAAGGAAGCAGAATCGGAGCTAGGGTTTATGCTCAATATTATAGAGACGTGAGTCCCACACTTTCAGACTGTCACAATTTGCTTGCTTATTTGTCCAAGGCGCCTGGCTTCTATGAATCAAACTTCTCTTGCTACTCTTGCCACTACACAAGCTGCTCTGCGGCTCACCTTCGAGAAGTCCGTTGAAGATATCAAGACTGTAATACGCGAAGAAGTCGCATGCCTGCATGTACGTACTACTCGGTCTGTCATTCGGAGATAGAACATCCTGCGTACTCTGTGCCCTCTTCTGACCTGAACGTTATAGAGCTCGAAAGGTGCTACACCGTACCATCCTCAATCAACACCTGCCTTGGGTACCAAAGCTACAATAATAGAGGACGAATCTGGCATTCTAATTAAAGCATTAGAATTCAAGGAAAATAGGACTCTGACCAATTACTCTCGAACGTGGGGCAGCTTTCATAACCCGTATACAGATACAGGCAAGCCTACATGGGGAACATCAATCTCGTTCAAATCCAAAAGAAATCGTCGAAAATTCACGATAAGTCTAAAAATGAAGTTCACCTTTCTATGTGTTCGGATTTTGCAATTTGAAATGCGGGCGCAACACATTTCACGCCAATGGTTAGGTGCCCCATGGCTCGGCTGCTCTATGACTGTCTTCAATTTTCGGCCTCAAGACTCTCTTATATTCGGTGCTTGTCGTGATCGAGACTTCTGGCGTGTAAGAGATCTATTTGAGAGTGGTGAAGCAAGTGTATATGATGTTGATGATACGTATGGGGGTTTACTCGAGGTGAGTCATGACTCTTTCGAAGTGAGATAGCTGGCAAGGCCGTATAGCTAACATTGAGCTAGCATGTCATATATGGACAAGTGAATGGTTATACCATGAGAGGCCCCGAGTTGCTACAAGCGGAAAGACTTGTGCGGTACCTTTTGGAGCAGGGGTGCAATCCTTGTGCTTTTCCTGACAAGTTAAAAAATGTTAGATTGTAAGAGTGTTCCTGTTTCGTAAGTCGAGTCGGTTCCTAATCCAACCGTTAGGCCAGCGATATTAGAGGCATTCGACAATAGCTATTTTGATATAATTTCGTCAATGGAGTCGTATGGAGCTGATCTGCTTCAATTTGACTCAACCCCAGCAAGATTGTTCGATGACATATTTGGCTCGGGGGAAAAATTCTCCCAGAAAGTCCGGAAGCTTCGCTCTATTGGCTTCGCAGACTGGAATATTGACGGCGATAACATTTTGTATGGAGCTTCCAGGGCATCAAATTTAGGAGAAATTCTCTTTGCGCTCGAAGTGGTTGGCTTAAGCCCAAACGAAAAGCACTTTTCCAAATGGACTCCTACAGGCAATGCGGCATATAATCATTGGCTCAAGGGTGTTGCTATTCTCATCGAATCCGGCGCCGATGTCAACGCACCTCAAGATGTACCGCTCGTACGAAGTACCGAGCATGGCCGGATGAATAAAACTACACATTATCTTCTATATTCCGGAGCTGATCCTAACCTTTCAAATTCAGCGGCCCGCAACGCATGGCATAATATCTGGGACATCGCTTTTGATCTAGATGATTATCAGTCTCAAAACTGGTCATACATGCAACTTGAGGGGACTCTAGCACATATGCTTCTTCATAACGCAGACCCTTTTATTTCATTCGTTACAGATCTGGACTCTATTGGACCTTATAATGAACGTCGTAAGCGGTGGTATGGCCCCATTACTCAAATACGGGCTTCAGAAGTAGCGAGGGCCTGGAGTTACCGTATTGAGTACGAAGATCGTTGGTACGAGAGGTGGCTAGGGTTGTTACCAAATTCGACAATGGACTTCAGACCGCATTTCGAGGAGCTAGAAGAGACCAGATTACTAGAATATGCAACTGGATGGTCAACCCAAGGCACTATATATCCATTCTCGTCCAAAAGTAGCCATCATAGTGCGACCGAAGGAAGTAATTCCACTTGCAGGAGGCTTTTTGCTCTAGAAAGCCAAATCAGCCATGAAGATGGATTAGGTGAGTAGTCCACATATATCGCCTTAAATATCGAACCATCTTCTAACTGATTAGGAAGACCCGGAATTCTTCCAAAATGCAACATCATTCTATCAACATATTAGCACAGAAGAAGGCTGTAGACAGCTGTCACGCTTCCCACTCGTACGAGCACTCTGCGATGCACTCCGGTATGCAGGCTATCGTGCGCAAATGGATGATGATGGTGATATCTGGTACGATTGTGACGATGGAGACAGGTATTATGACACGAGGGAGTACCAGCCCAACGAGGAATCAAAGAATTGGTTAACGGAGTTTTGTCCTATGTGCCAAAGACCTGAATGGTATCATCTAGAGAATAAAAAAGAGGCAGAGGAAGCGAAGCTCGTGTTGTTCGAATATAGGGAGAAGCTCAGAAATGGCAGAAGAGGGATTTTTTACTAAACTTATCATGTATGGGATGTTACGTGGGAATGAAGGAATGGGGTTTCTTTTTTCTTTCTATTTGCTGTCGGTTTCACCATCTTACTATCTCTGTACAAGAATGAGCTGATAGGCTTTGCGACGCTTCATCAATCGAACCACATCGACTTAGGTCTGTTTATGGGGGGTTAGTCACACATGTTTGCTAAACACACCCAATGAAATGGCTAATTCAATTGGCATGTGCTATCAAGTGTATCTAGATGCCCATATAACTTGCCGAGATCTACACCCTGTTCATCTGTCGGCCATTCGCTGGCCGTATGCAAAGCCATGCATATTCGTAAAGAGCCGGGATAAGAGACTGCCATATTTTGCCGAGGACATTCGGAATTGCCCGCCAAGACCCAGCAGATGTTTGAACGAGTTACTTGAGACGCTTGATGGCAGTTCAGTATTAAAAGAGATGGGCTCTCTCTAAAAGGAAAACCCGGAGATTTTGACTAATGTCATTCCATAACTCATTGGTGACTCCATCTTTTCCTTTCCTGCTCTTTGTCTCATGGCAGATCAGATGATGATTGGATAGTCCGGTCGCAAGTCCGATCCATTTCATCATGGCAAGGTTACTTCTAATGAAAGAAGTAAGATGAAGTCGAACCTATCTAAAGGTTTGGGCCAAGGGTTGACAGGTCCCTTCTTTCCCTTATCATCTTGATCTCTAAATATTAACATGGGCAAGCTCCGATAGATATAATGACGAAATCGGAAGATCTTATTTTAACGTCAGCCACTCTGACAGCTCAAATGTCGGCTTGCCGGGTCTGCAGGTAAAACTTGGGACCATTTACAATGGCATTGAACAAGCGCAAACTTTTGCGAGTGGATCAGTGGCTTGATGGAATAACCCTGAAAGCTGGGGAACTATGGACGATCTTCAGGAACACACTCTGCAGTGGATGAAAAGCTGGGTGAAAGCTGGGGGATTCCTTGGGTTGCCTTACCGCAACCTAAAGATGCCTATCAAAGATGGGCGCTGAGCTAGTCAAGAAGGGATTAGCGCCGCAAGCTCGATAAAGAGATAACGCAGGTTTCCGAGACTGATATCGGCCGGATGAACAAAAAAGCGAGGGAAATCTTCCCACACGGGCAACCCGAGCCGGTGTACGGAGGTACTTGTCCACAGCTGAAGAGTTGCTCGGGTGCCGTCTGGGCAAGGAACGCGCATTGAAGATTTGGAGTATGCGAGTCAGCTACCATGCTACAATCCCAGCAAGCTTAGCAAATTTCGGCTTCGGGCGTCACTCAGAAAAATTAAATCACTCTGCGAACTTTGACGGCCTCACCCGCTGCTACCGTCTTTTAGACGCAACTTTCGTCCCAACTAACCAATTCCCCTTGTTGCGTCTCGTCAATGTTGACGTTCTTTTTCGTCCCATCTTTTTGTGGTTTTCGTTTTTCTCTAGTGCCTCCGTCTCTTTAATTCCGAGGTCCCCCGAAATCACGCGCCGTCCACTCGCCCGTCTACTCCTGGTATCGGCGGTCCACTACACGCGATCTTGAATATTTCTCAAATTTCGCCAATTCCGTGCGCCAATCGATAAGCCACCTCCCCTCCTTAAAACACCTGGGTTAACTACCGATATCGCTACGTCAACAACGCCAAACGCCTACTTCTGACGCTGTGCCCGGATCGTGACGAGATGTCAACAACCACCACCGTAAAGGAGGTGGTCAAGGAGAGCCTCCTCGGCTCGAAGGAGCCGTCCAACTTGTCTGCTTCGCACCGTGCCTCTTTCATTAACAATGCAAAGAAGGACGAGCAGACGGGAGAGCTTTACATGGGACCGGATGAGTTCATAGAAGCAATTGCGCCGCCCAGTGAAGACTATGTGAGCTATTATCTTTAGAATCCCATAACTAACTCATTTTTGCTAATTGACTCTTTTCTACAGCACAAGATCAGTCGCGACCAGTATGGCCTCCTATTCCGCGTAGCCGATCGCAAAGGAGCTGGCAAAGTCACCGTCGATGACTGGGCAGCTTTCGAGAACCTGCTGATGAAGCCCGATGCCGAGTACGAGATTGCATTTCGCCTTTTCGACATTGATCGCACCGGAACTGTCAAGTATGAGGACTTCAGAAGTCTGTATGAGCGCAACAAGGGACCCGACAGTATTCCCTTTAACTGGGACTGCGAGTGGGCGAAGCTGTACATCGGAGATAAGTCTAAGCGACACCCTCTTACGTACTCTGAGTTCTCGCAAATGCTCCGTGGTCTTCAGGGTGAGCGAATCAGACAAGCATTCCAGCTCTTCGACAAGGACAGGGACGGCTACATCGAGCCTGAAGACTTTGCAAGAATCATCCGTGAGACCGCAAAACACAAGCTCTCCGATCACCTTCTGGAGAACCTCACAACACTCTGCAACATATCCACTGGCAGCAGGATTTCATACGCCAATGTTCGAGCCTTCCAGAACATGATCATGGAGATGGACTTGGTTGAACTCATCATCCGCCAAGCTTGCAAGAGAAGCGCCGATGGCAAGATCACAAGAACCGAGTTTCTGAACGAGGCGGCTAAGGTCGTCAGATTCTCGCTTTTCACACCGATGGAAGCCGATATTCTCTTCCATTTCGCCAGCTTGGATGAACCCTCTGGCCGGTTGGGATTGATGGACTTCGCTAAGGTCTTGGATGCCTCCTGGAGACATCGCGGAGCGGACGAAGCTGAGCAGGGTCAAGCTGTTTCTAAGGCGAGGTCTGCCACAAGAACCTTTTTCTTGTCGGCCGTCGAGTCCGGTTACAACTTCATGCTTGGAAGTGTGGCTGGCGCTTTTGGTGCATTCATGGTATACCCTATCGACTTGGTCAAGACAAGAATGCAGAACCAACGAGGTGCCGACCCGGGACAGAGACTTTACAAGAACTCGCTCGATTGTTTTAAGAAAGTCATTGCGAATGAGGGGTTTCGTGGTCTATACTCTGGAGTCGTGCCTCAGCTTGTTGGTGTCGCTCCGGAAAAGGCTATCAAGCTTACTGTGAACGACCTTGTGCGTGGCTTTTTCACAGACAAGAACACGGGTAACATTGAATTGAAGTATGAGATCTTGGCTGGTGGCAGTGCTGGTGCTTGCCAAGTCGTAAGTTTATCTGGATTATTCATATGCGATATGCGTATAGGGTTGCTAACTTAAAACCTGTAGGTCTTTACGAACCCGCTTGAGATTGTCAAGATCCGACTGCAAGTACAAGGAGAAGTTGCGAAAGCTACCGAAGGCGCAAAGAAGCGTTCAGCCATGTGGATTGTTAAGAACTTGGGTCTGGCTGGCCTTTACAAGGGTGCCTCGGCTTGTCTGCTTCGTGACGTTCCCTTCTCCGCCATCTACTTCCCCACATACAACCACTTGAAGAAGGATCTCTTTGGAGAATCCAAAACCAAGAAGCTTGGAATCTTACAGCTTCTCACAGCTGGTGCCATAGCTGGTATGCCTGCTGCGTATCTTACGACCCCTTGCGACGTCATCAAGACACGTTTACAGGTTGAGGCACGTAAGGGTGACACCAACTACACCGGCCTGCGACATGCAGCGAGTACGATTATGAAGGAAGAGGGTTTCCGAGCCTTCTTCAAGGGTGGTCCGGCTCGTATCCTTCGATCATCCCCCCAATTCGGCTTCACGCTTGCGGCGTATGAAGTCCTCCAGAGTGTCTTGCCATTCCCTGGCAAGGCCAAGCCCGAACAAGTGCACACGGGTGTCGCAGATGTTGTCGACACAATCAAGGAGAAGGACGTAACTTCACCTCATGCCCGCAGCCGGAATGCGTTAAAGATCATTCTTGACCTCGACGAGAACTTTGGTCGAGTCAAGCTTCTGGACCAACAGGCCTGGAAGACGATGCCCCGAATCCTTGGCGGTGGAAACTAGAAGCCTCATTCGGTGGGTTTCCTTAACGACTCCCGAGAGCGCACACTATAGAGTACGCTCTGTAGATCTCATTGCATTTCCTTTTCATGTGTGTTTGAAAGACAATTGCATGGAAATGGCGTTCGCGACCCGTGGTAAAGGGTAAATATTTCTGCGTTTTGTAATTTCGAGACGACTGCAAGACGATTAAAAGATGACAATGGTCGTGGCGAGATACGACATCTTGTGTATGTTGGTGAGGAGGTAGCTAGGATCCGATGATCAGGATCAATGATCTGAGAGATCATTAGGAGGGAGATGAAGAGCACTGAGGATCAACCTCTGGTTTGCATGTCACTCATACCCTGATAGACCGTTAAAAGAATACGAGTCTTTGTGAAGAAAAATTAAATTGCTTTTGAAGTGTCATGAATTTCGCATCGCGATTAATTGACTGATTGATACAACCCAACCTCGTTTGATCATCGTCGTAAAGTTCATCATAGATAATATACAGGTAACCATTAAACGCCCCGGGTATGCCCTTGCCTGATGCCCTTTGAATCCCATATTGAACATCGAAGTCATTAAATCAACGGATGGTTTGGGTACCATATATACAAGTCCGCGTCGTCATAGTAGTAGTAGTACAGAGTATAGGAAAAGAATACTCTCAGTTCGAGGTCCAGCTCGACTCAACCTCGGGTTCTCTGCCCTCGGCCCAGACGAACGGCTCGACCTCGGCGCCGACGGGGCTCATCATGGCGCGCTCGAGCCAGCGCGCGTAGTCCTCGAAGCCCTCGGTGCTGCCGACGACGCG
>JAOXNQ010002963.1:0-40064 GCA_028571165.1 Hypoxylon perforatum
AGGTGTGAACGAACTGACTTCGAAAGGAGAGGACCCTCCCAGCCGTCGATACGAACTTGCGCTGATAGGTTTGCCCCATAAAGGAACTAGCAATTCGAGTAGTAGGTATTTTCAAATGAGGTAATGTTGGTATACCGTAGCAACCGCCTAACTTGACTCATAGCACTTCATCACAGGATCGTTTTCCCCCGTACCGCTGCCTTCAGGGGTTGCGGAGATGTTGGACAAGGGGCTTCGAAGTTGGCTGACGAATGGACTCCGTTTACAATAAAGATGCTCCGGTTGCATAAATTGAACAGGTATAGTGTAATCTTCATCCGATATTCATACATGGGAATGTTTGCAGCTATGGAAATCGCAGTATGCTAACCCTTTCTTTCGCGAGGCCCATGTACACTGAGCGCTCGATTCGAACATATGTCAGGGTCTCATCCCCTTCTTCGAACTTAGCCTGTATGAGTGGCCTTCTCAAGGACACCTTCATATCCATCCCCGAGGCGAGGCTTCTGCATACCTTCATGCACAATCTGGAGTCCTTTTTGGGGGGTTTTGTTCGGATGGAGCATGGACTTAACCTACTTCCATGATGTTATGGAATCATACGTGCCGGCGACACCCTATCCGTACGAAAGGGACCCCATACGAATCCACCCCATCCACGACGAGTCCCTAGGCCGGTTCTTACCGTGATAGCCTCAGTGCGAGTGAGGAGCAAAGCCGGCGACACCCTATCCGATAATGTCGGTCCTCAGACATACTGAACACGACCTATTTCATCCAAGCCTCCGAGTCCTGATATCAAGTCCCCTTCCTGTACCGCGACAACCTTAGTGCGAGTAAGGAGCGCGCAGTTCCTAATTCCTTCTTCGATTCTCTCGATCGGTCATCGTACCGTACCACGGCCCACCTTTCCTCGGGCGTAACCCCGAGTTCCAGCTTCCCGTTACCTGCCGCCGTCTCCGTCGGTAGGTCGTCCATGTCTTGCTATGGGATCATCAACGACTACCACGCCGGCATAGTCGCCAAAACACCCATAACTAACCTGCCTTGTTTACCCGGTTCCTCACTGCTACCCCGTCAAGGGTCGAAGATCCCGTACAGAGCGTCGTATACGAGTCGAAGGCAAGCCCGCAAGCGTTACCCGCAATCCCAGAAACCGCCAAGGCCGAGGGTGCCCTCTCGTCGAATCTAAAACCGAGTGATGTCGGGTGGTTTTTCTATCCAGTTTCCCTCTAACCTCCATGATCATGGTTGTCTTTTGGTTTTGGTGTGCGCCGGGCGCGGCGTGATGAGTTTTTCTGCGGCGGGAATGATTCTTCAAGGCCAATGTATTCTTAGTTATCATATACCTGATAGGTTAGATGAGGCTTAGCAATCCAAGGTATTTCTCTGATCCTGGAGAGTTTTGAAACATCTTCGGGAAGTGAGGTACAATACAGTACCGTACCTACTTGAATGCCCTAACACACGACCTTCATATAGTGGACGAAGGGGCCAAGGAACCTGCCTTTCGTTCATAGACAAAACAGGAGAATCGTTGAAAAAGCAACTGCCAACTTGCGACGGCTCATCCAGCGTGTTCGGATATCCGTGGGCTAGGATACAAGGAGACAGCGAATGAGAATGCTTGATGGTTGACACGCGTCCGTCCAAGGGCGTATAGCATATCGGGGGAAAATGATAGGCACGGAGTAGATCTTTGCCTACAAGCCATCACTTTCACTATAGACGGGATCCTGCATGGGAATGGCTTGGAGTGTCAATTCTCGTTCAACAGTAGTCAATAGTAGAAGCCCAGGCGGTCGCAGGTTCATCATCTGTGATGGGAAATGAACGCCTCGCGCAGAGTCTTTAAATAACACTGGCGAAAGATTCTTTGGGCCTTCTTCAAGTATGGTCGACTTCTTCGTGAGCTCGTGTCGTCCCTTGACGGTTCCATCATCTTCGGATCCAAGTCCCTCAACCTCTTCATCGAAGAGGCCCCATACAACATCCGGGGGAAACCTTAAAGTCGCGAATATTAATGTTAATGCCCTATTCGCCACAGGATTCCTTCTTCACGTACACATCTGGTAGGCGTTGGATCAGACAGGTTTCAATAGAATTCGCGGTAACATCATCAATGAACTTCTTAAATGCAACCTACAGAGAGTTAGAACCCAGTCTAGATCTATGGTAGGCGGCATACTATTTTTGACGATCTCTAAAGTATGACTGTTAACATGCATAATTAGTCGGCATAGCCACCGAGAATCTTATGGACGTGAGCGCAGTCATCTTTGCAGGACCTCTTGCTGGGCGGAACAAGACTCAAAGAACCGATCGCGTATACACCATCGATTGCCCCCCTGACTAGTGTAGATAGACGACCGCTAATTCATCGAAGGTAGGCACGTTTCCCCTGTGTGGTGCTATATGCATGTCCAGGTTCCAACTTATCGCGGCAATCCCGAATGCCTGACTGCACTTCGGCCCTGACTCCTGAGAGGCCTCTTTGGGTCTGCTTCCACAGAATGTCGCGTAGGCGAGTTCTCAGCCCTAATAAGGGACGTCCCCCACGTTAAACACAAACAAACAAAAAAAAAAACAACCTCGTCTTCCACCTTAAAGTTCCTTCTCGGGAATGAATTTGAATATGGACGCGAACCCTCCCCTGTGATTACCGAGGGGGGACAGGAGTAGATATAACTAGCCGTCAAATGTCACAAAGTTGCCCCCTCCCCCATCCCAGGGGCAAGCGTGGATTACCTCGTCTCTTTTTATTTTGGCTCTTAGCGTACTTTGTAGGAAAGAACCAGGTGGGGTATATTCTGAATAATACTCTTGGATAAGTAACCAATAATCTTTATTAGGTATTTTCGCGATGAACTACTGGTGAATCATATGCTACCCATGATACGTCCCCGCCCCCCGTCTTTATACAAACAGGGAATTACACTTGTACCAGATCGAGGTCTGTCTGTAATGAGACCTTATCGTAGCAAAGGGGTACCCCTTGCCAAACCTAGAAGACAGGCTGCCCATCAGTTTTCTGACACCACGACTCGGCTTTTATGGCTAGATCGGGAACGAGGAGAAACAAATACAAATGGGAGCGTACCCGATAAAACTGGAAGTTTCAAAGAGTAGAAAGAACAAACCGCAATGAGAGTCCTTGACACGAAATATGCTAAATATAGAGTGATGCTAAATGGAGATTAGCATAAATATATACAAGGAGGTAAAGTATAAGAAAAACTATGCAGCCAAAGTGGATAAAAGGTAGGCACTTAAGGCCTGGGGAAAGGCCAGCTCCTTGCTCCTCCATCTAAGGCAAGATATTCTTCTGAATTCGACACCCCGTTGTCAGCCTTTTTGGGTGACCTTATCCACTGTTTTACTGCGATCTAGACTGTGATGAATTCGATGCTAAAAGACAAGCCATGGAGATACTATGCTATTAGCCTGGGGCGTGCCTCTGACATAAGCGTGTATTTATAAGCAGATAATGTAGAGTGAGTTTGAAGTAGAGGGCGAATTAGCCGATACCTAAGAATATGATTTGGATGAGTATCTTCATGACTGGCCGTTTTTTGCTCATCTCTCCGGATGCCAGTAACAATATAGTGACGATTGTTAGTTGGTGATAGGTATAGGTAAGGGTAAATAGCCTGATCTGCGACGGAATATCAGGGTCGAAGACGCCGAAAATGAAGATAGCTAGGGTCGGTATGGTCGCGATGAAATAACCAAGTGTCGTTACTGGACTGGGAGCGAGAGCAAGGATATATCGAGTTGATTGGATATTGGGTTAAGAGTCAGATCATGTTGCCACTTAAAAATGTCAATATACTTCGGCAGTTATGATAAAAGGGGTATTGAAAAGAAGAAACGTTGTGAAGTGGTTGTTTGTATCTATAACGCTTAGGACAACTGCCGCAGCAGTAAAGGCAACGCAGGTGACCACCTGGATTATCTATATCTACTTACGTGTTCGAACCTAAAAATCGGGCCATTTCCGCGTTTCGCCTCTAAAAAGCAATTGGGAATCAACTGCCAGGATAACGGTTGCCATAAGATAAATGATTTCTTCGATAAGGGTAACGATGTATTCTGTGCGCATTTTGAGAGGTAGTAAGGTAATGCAAGATAGATAATGAAAGATTACATTTTTGGGTTATATATCTCCAGTACCTGATTGCATATATATACTATATCATGCGTTAATAGCTAAGTGGGTCAGATTTGAAAGCAGAGGAGAGTAAGGGGCTCGGTCACGAACTATTAGACAGGGACATATTAATCCCCGAGGGAAGTTGATATAACTCGTTTCTCAATTAGATGAATCCATGGGACATCACTAATCATTTGACGACTATCTTATCGTAAACTTCAAAGTCTTGGCAAACTCAGCTCAGCCTGGAGTGGTCATAGGGCGTTTTCCAGTTCCCGTCAAGATAGGTCGGGTGATACTGACCTTGGGATGCGTACGATCAAGGCTACCAGCGTGCATAAAAACACGGAGGTACTGAAATATCACATTACGATGCATGCCGAATGTGTCGCTAAACCGAGAAGTAGGCCTTGTTTCCAGATAGGACCAGGCCTTCATTCTGGCTCGGGAGCGCTAACGTCTCGATGATTCATGCCTAAGCACAGTGGTTCTTTTTAAGGCCTTCCCAACGGTCGGTTTCTGGTCTAAGAACACCGCGGTCCCGCTTTACGGATCATGGTTCATTTCCCTACTATATAAACTTAGTCAGACCTAATACAAGCCTTCCAGATGTATGAACTACGTCTACAACCCGATATTGAAGCCTCCGTACTTTATCCACCTCCATTCCATTCTACCCAAATAGCTTACAATGGATAGAACACAGGTTAGGAAGCATTGCATAACAGGTATCATTACAGTTGCTGTCATTTGTTGTTCAGCACCAGTTCTACGAGTATTATGCGATAAGAGCAATATAAATTCGGGAATCATCACTCTTCAAGTATTACTTTACTTTATTCCCAGGTGTCTTTCGATCCTTCACTCTGATGCTGAGGCTAACCATCTATTATTCACAGTTTGACTTCGCTGCCCTCCTACCTCATGGACTCCTAACGAAAAGGGAGCCCCTACCGTTAGATATTGTCGGACCTTTACAATCCGAGGTGGGAAATATCCCAGGAATGGTCACACAAGTCCAGAGTGTGGCTGGTCCCGTTGCCACTCAGGTCCAAAGTGCGGCCGGCGGTCTTGTCACTCAAGTGAAAAGCGCGGCTAGTGCCATCGCTACGTCAATCCCAAATTCCCTTGAGGCTATGCTTCCCAAGAACTGCTCCGTCGGCACGCGACAGTTCTGCGTCGCCACCAGCGAACGTGTCTCATGTGCCGATCTACCCCTAACGTTATCTAAGATCATTCCTCCAGAGGTCAGTCAGCTACTAGGCCACGAATTTGGCGAGGTTCAATCCCTTGACGAGTCGTTTCAAAAAATAACGGCGGCCTATGTATATAATATGCTGATCGTGGGGTCGGTACTGATCCTTCTTCTTGCGATCTCCTTGGTTTTCTCCATGTACCGATGGCCAGTCTTTCTCATAGGGGGTACCGTCCAACGTAGAATGTGTAAAGCGGGACTCTGCCTTACGTTTGGATTGATCTTCTGCATCCCATTTATTATACCTACCATCGTCCTATACGCACTAAGGTCCAGGGTCGTCCAACTACCGTCCTGGATCGAGGCGCGGCAAGGGAGTTTATACGGGCTTAGCATGGGATGTCTTGTTTGCGCAACCATCGCTACGATCGTGGGTATTAATGCGCCGTTTGCTCTTTGAGACTGTACAGAAATTCTGGTAATAGCTTAAGGTCTGGGGATAGCTAGAATGAACCGATTAGAGGCTACGGATCAGTGCGTGGGATGCCCGTAAGACCCCTGCTAGCAAAGGACTTCTAGACAGAAAGACTAATAAGGCAAGATGATATGTACATGTATATGTAGTATGAATGCTCATGGAAGTTTATAGAAATTGGACTACCCGTCCAAAAATAGACATAGGAACCCTAGGTATCTACATCATTAGGTAGGTCCGTTCCAAAGTTCCTAAGCAAGTATTTATTGCCTTCCTTCGGCGCACGGCGTTAGTCACGCCGGCGAAGGCAGTATCCCTTCCGGGAATGCTGACCCCGGGCCTGATAAGTATTCGGTCAAGTAAGGCATACGTGGCGTGTCCAAAAAGGAACGAGAGAGATTTACAACTTACCTACCTAGGTAGGTACTCAAGTATTCTTGTAAATACCGCAAATATTTAAGAATCCCATGGCCCTCGAAACATCAAGGCTTCTTCTGCTCGGACCTACCCCGATTGCGTTCGAATTACCTACGGCATAGCTATTCATGATTGCAATGGACCATCTATCAATTCCCGCCGAATGTTCTTCGCCTCCGTCGCCCCCTCCAAACTCGCCGATAACTCAAGGGTTAACGACTACCATTGACTACGTACCAGGTCGTCTTGAAAGAGAGAGGACTGGCCCGAGCCATGCTATTTTCTCATCTGAAGAATTAGCGGCCGCATCTTCACAAACAACACCGGACCATAAAAGCAGGCTTTATGCACTTACGCTCCATTTATTTCTGGTTCTCCATCCGCAGACTACCAGCTCGAGAAGTAAGAATGTTGTTGGTCTACGCCATCCATCACCATTGGCAGGTTTAGATGGGCCAATTGAACTGGCAACGCTGGAATCTCCTAATGCCAGCCCGAGAGCTGATTGGCCACGGTTATCTGTACAAGAGATGGCCAACCTAAAATCAGACGGGTGAGGCTTGGACATGATTAGAAACGGAGACGGCTCGTAATAAATAAACAGGATTGGATCATGGCTGGGATCCGAGACTGCCGTGCGAAGGGGTTCACTGTATCGCATGTAACTAAAAGTATATGCCTCCTGTCATTTAAGGGTCATAATAACTCGGTGTGGGTGTTGCGAGGGTGTAGATAATGGAAGGTGAGAGGATACTCTGGGAGGATATTCGGTATGCAGTATTAGAAATAATGCCATTCATTCCCAGAATATCTTCACCTGTATACCTACCTACCTGCTTACCTACCTACGTACCTAGGTAGGTAGGTACCTTTGTAGTCACATAGACACCTAAATACATTGTTGCTGGCAGATGCCGCTTCTTCGTCCTCTCTCCCCCACCTCCGCATCGAGTATTTCTTACATGTAACACCATCCCAAGAGAGCCTGTATATGGCTTTATTGTTATCTATTAAGACCCTAATCGGGCTAGCTCGTCCGATACTCACCTTGCATTTCCACTTCCCTTCTTTTGCGCGGCGTCAGTGCCATCATAGCTTAAGTAAAGATGACGGAAAGCACGCTGCCTTGTGTCGGCCTATTCTACGCCGCTACCCGAACAAAGGGATGGAACATTAGCAACCCCCTTCCATTCCATCTACCAATTCGACGCCCCCCTCCGGGTTTAGGGTGGATCTCTATGAATAGCTGAGCAAGTTGACTATACACTATATGTCCCACCGTCAGTCGCGAGAGACTTAATCTTAGATATAATTACTTAGGTATTGCAAGGAACCATTAGCTGTTATCTACCTAAGTAAGTAACAACATGGATAATATACAGCAGTCGATTCTCCGACCCTGCTAGCTACATGTACCCTCCTTTTCCTACTCCTTTCCCTACTCCTTTCTTCCCTTTGTACGGACAGCTGGAGTAATCCGACGCCTGGGATAAGGATTATTACCTAGGTAGGCAACCTCCTCCTCCTCCTACTATACCACCTCTAATACTTTACCTCACCTGCTTCTATCACCACTATTTCTTCTCCCCTCACCTCGCCCTCCTTCCCCCTTTCCCAGACCTGAATCTGAACGCCCTCCATATAAAGTCTACTCCCAACATTGTCCTCGACCAACCAACAGCCAAATACAGATGAGGACCCCTTCTAGTCGATCATGTCTTCAAGACTACCTGTACGGGGGCCCTGAGATGGAACAGTTCCCTCAACAGCCAGAGCAACTTTCCGGCGACATGCCCTACCCTAATCCTGGCAGTCGTTCTGATATTTACCTAAACACCTATGCCTACTGCTTTGATCGCGGCAACGGACAGTACACTCGCCTCATTCCGGCCGATATGCTTCCCCCGCTCAAGAATATTCCCGCCCTACAGCAGGATTGCTCTCGCATGATAGTGTTACCACTTCCCCAAGCTCTACCTCCAAGCACGACCGAGACAGCTGATTCCCGAGTAAGTGGCCGTAGTCATGCTTAGGTATCCCAGAAATCGTCATACTGACCAAGTGCGAAGAACGCTCTCCCGCGAGTCTTCCCACCCGACGCGATTCAGGTACGACAGTATTCCACCTCCACCTTCCATTTGTCTACAGAGTAATATACACAAAGCCGTGGAGGCTACATTTTCAACTTATCGATACAGAAGAACGCGCGAACAAGGAATCCTTTCAGGTGGGGCAAACCAGCTAATACGCGCAGTCACGCATCGATACTATTGTTGCGGCGACGTCCCCAACGGCCTCGGCGCACCGACCCCGCGACCGCGACGCCGACGCCAACGCAAGCCAATCCCAGCGACGCCACAAAATTTATTGCGACAAGTGGGTCCACGAAGGCGTGTGTGCCTTCACCCAGCAGGGTTGTAAGTACAAGCACGAGATGCCCTTCGACAAGTGGACACAGCATCAGCTTGGCCTGTTCCACGGATTCCCCACTTGGTGGAAGAAGCACGCAGCCGATGTGTCGCGGCGACGTGATGTCCCGGTTCCGTCAGTGGGCGCTACCGCTGCGGCTGCGGCTGTGGTAGCTAAGGAGCCCAGGAGATTAAGAAGTAGTGATTGGTTCATGACAAGTGGGGGGAGAGCAGGAGAAGGGGGTGATGACGATAGCGGTAGTTCTAGACCAGCTTCTGCAGCCACGTCTGTGACCCCGGCAGGATACGCAAATAACAGCGCCATGGATCAGACTTGGCGATATGGAAGCACAACCAAGCCTAAGAGTTTAAGATCGGACCATGCCATCGCGCTTCGCATAAAGGCAGGTACAGGAAACACAAATTATAGGTTGTCGATATCCCTGGATTATCATAGAAAGCGCAATGGGTCTAACCTTCTATTCTTCCTAGTTTCCCACGGATTGCCATTCGGCCCAATCCAGCCCCCATCTGGTAGTTCCAGTACCGCGGGCAAGTTACATATCAAGACAGAAAGCGCTAAGAAAATATTCCCCGGGCCTCAGATTCAAGCTCACATCCATCAGCAGAAAGCTATTTATGGAATTAATCTTAGCGTGGCTATTCTAATTACTAATCCTTATACCTTGCTCAGATCACTGGATAACAAGCCTTGGTAATCTCATTAATCCTCACTATTACTTATTTCCCTCAGGTTTTATTATCATGTAAATTACCACTCTTTTTATTCGGAGATATGGCCACCCATTCGCCAACATTCATACTCCATTGTTTCGCCTACTATAAATCATATTTATTTCAGGCATATAGGATAGAAAAATAATAAACCTATACCCTACTTCCTGAGGAAAGGGGATATTTCTTAGGAAGCCATTATGGTAATGTTGTATCAAATGTAAATCTAGACATCATAGTATATACCGGATTCTTATAGTCGGAAAGAACTAATATAACTGTATTTTATCGCAATGCTTATTTACCTAGGTAGAAGAGAACATCCACCTAAGTTTTAATCCTAGATATATATTTACTTAAGTAAGTATCTTCCTCGGACATCATACTAATTAACAAAGATTTCCCTTAGCAATTTCACTTCTCTGTCCTCCGTAAGATTAGACCAGTACATTATCGCTCCTATTATTACTTTATAGATAAGATGATAAAGATCCTTCCGCAGACTAGCCTTTACGGCCCGGCGGTCCCGCCAAAACGGTATCTGAGAAAGCGGAGGACAACAACAACCATACGGCAGGAATCAGATCATAGATGACTTTAACAAGCCCCTTCATAGAATTAGCAAGTCTCTTTACAACAGAGCTTACAATGATCCTTCGCTTTACGAAAACATCCCCGGACATATTTTGTATGCTTCCGACAGCCAAAAGAGAACCGATTACCAGTCTTATATCCTTGTAGACAACGAGAACATATTCGTGCAGATTCCGGCAACGTTGAGACAAACGCAGGAGTCGCCACGTAACTGCAGCTATTGTCCAGGCACTTTGTCCTCTTCAGGAGTTGCAATTCCGTGACTTTCTCTAAAATAGCGCCTCTATTCTACAGGTTTTTCAGGATCATCATTCGGTGATAATCTCCCATTTTGTCCAGCATAGTAACAGCCACTTCCAGGCACATCAGCCAGACAAGCTTCAGCCATTCTCTCCAGGAGCCCATCTGACCTAGGTACTCGATCAGGTAAGACTCCTCCGCAAGGCCGATGGCAATAGAGGCAAGTGATTTGTTGGATTTTTCAAGGTAGCACAAGATGCGGTATCTTGCAGGTCCGTAATCCTCATTGGAAGTTAGATTCATGTAGAGGGAACGGAAGCCCTCATATGTTTCGAATAGCGCCGCCTTTTGCCGCATCGTTGCGGAACCCCATCGAAAAGCGTGAACATCGACATTTCTCTGCTCGTCTGAAAACGACATGAGCTCCATCATATCATGTTGGGATAAGCCCAGATACAGTTATGTGCTCACGGCATAAGAGTCGATAGAGCTAGGAAAGCAACAGCCCGTATAGGAATTGCCAGCGCTCTATATACGGATCTAGTATACCAGGGACAAAACTTGATCCTGAAGCCGCACCCAAGAACATGAGAAGAACCGTATGCTGACGTTTATACTTCGTCTGGTATCCCGTTTCTAGGCTGGCCTAAAAGATGTGTTTTACATACTTAGGTACCTAGGTATTTAGCTGTATGCTCCTAGCAGGCCTTGAGTCGGTGCACATCTTTTTAAAATTTGGCGTGGCCTGATATTAGTCCACAATATGTTCGAATATGGCCTGGATTCGAGTGTATGACGATTCACCCATGAGTACCTAGGTACCGACCTAGGTAGGTAGTAAAGGCTCTTACCTGTGATGAATATGAGGAGTGCACGTGTCTAAATGATATAATATATGAAGTTCCGTTTTCAGGTCCAACTCTTCAGCACAAACTTCTACTATATATTATAATAGGCAGCATACATCACCGCAATAAAGGGGTCTCTAATCTCTTGCCTTAACCAGTACAGATTCATGCACGGGCAAGATAGACTTGCGGCCGTTTAGCTCGTTCAAGATGAGGCGGTTGTCGTTTCTAGCTTCGCGGTCTGTCTTCGAAAGAGGTCTGGCAAGCACCCGGTCTCTGCTACCTGATATCATCTGGCTTGGATATGGACTCAGGAAGGCGAGGGGGTTTAACGACGCATTACCTCGCGCCAACCTGGGGCTGACAAGCCGTCCTCGTATCGAATCACACTCCTTAACTACGACGAAACGGTCTCGTTACGGGCAGACCTCGGAGACTCTATCAAGAGACGAGAACGCAGTCGGTCTAAACTTATCTCTTACGAGTATGATCATCTATTTCTCATTACCAGCCGGGCCTTCTATTTTGCTGGACCTAGCAACTAGGATCGCCTACGGGCGAAATAGGCTAGGGACGGCGGATACTTTGCGAAATGCAACCTCCTATAATTTATATTATATCAGGCGAATCCTACCGAGCATCAGGCACGGAAGGAGGGAGCTAGCCTCGACGTTTTTATGTAGCAGCTTTTATTCTTGGATAGGCCAGGACCAGTTAGTTTGACAGCTTGCCTCGTATGAGAACGAACGAGAAGAGTGCCCTGCTGCGTACCAACGCTTCCTCATCCCAGATCCCCTTTTTTATACCCACCACTGAGCTCCTAGGGACGTACCATATCGTTAGACGCAACTGTACGGTCCTAACATAGTCCTCACCCCCTAGTCCTGTACCCTGTTGATACTATTGATAACTACCTACGCTCTTTTTATTTTGGGAAGGAGGGAGTTAGCCACCTCACTTCCCATATCAGTGTCTCCACGTATCGTCAAGCGCTGTCATACGGATTATATAATAATCCGGAGCCGAAGGTCTATATGATGGGTGCCCAACCCCTCTTTTGCTATTGTCTCCTTTTCTCCCTTTTTCAGGGACCTCAGGGACCAAAGCGATTTATTATTAAATGAATATATAATATTCCAAGCCCTCAATAAGAGCCCTTGTAACAAGCGCTACCCTTGGCCTTCATGAAGCAGGTGTAAGCCTCTTCAAGGATTATCTACCAGTGAGTACAAACTGATGACCATATGTTGTCCTCTTCGCATAAGCGCCCATGTACTGGTAAATTTGCCGCCCTGGTCTTCATGAAGCAGGGGAAAGCCTCTCCAAAGGCCATGAGCCAATGAGTACCGACCGACGACTATGCGTTAGACCCCAAAAGCATCTTGTCAAACTCAGCCAACCAGCCCAGCTTCTGAAAGTAGTATAGATGTGATAGAGGCCTCACAGGATCAAAGCATTGCCAATAGTGTTTCGTTCCTTAGGGCCGTCACAATAATGACCTACTAGGCGTTCTCGAGCACCTATGAGAGGCCGCCCAAAGGAGCGATATGCTTTAGCGTGAGACCGTAGCGACTCGGTTCTATGTGAGTGGGAGCAGTACCATGGAGACGTCAAGACCTCGGAGGCTTGGACTTTCCAGAACAAGTTGACAAGGAGCGTTTGCCTGTCATGCCAGTTCCTTTCGGCCAACACTACTGAAGAGGCTAGCGGATTGTCTGGTCAAGATCAAACTCGGCAACGTCACACTGGAGACGTACCGTGATGCCGCATTCTCTTAAGTCAGGTGACTCTTGGGCCATCGTACAGTAAAGCCAACGCCAACACGCGTCTCGTATAGGTCGCCACGTATAAGTACCAACAGCACAACCCTCCATAGTACAACAAATGGGGAGCCTATACTATCCAAATAAGCATAAATAGGGCCAGCGCCAAGTTCTATACCTCACCTTTCCTATCCCACTGCGCTCATCGGTTGGCTAGCCTATTCGCCATAATGACAAAACCTGATCAGCCAGTAGAGGCGATCCAAACCAGTACATACTAGAACCGAAATCATATGAAGATACACGTCGCTCCTTTTTTCCAGAATTCCCCGAACCTATCTTAGACGGGTCCTCAAATACCGAGCTACGCCTCTGCCAACTGCGACATATCCAGACAGTGCTTGGGTTTACGGTGATCGAACATGAAGGCTCTCATGAATTCGACCCCCAATTAGGGTACCTCCAGCAGTTATTTCGCCATTACGAAATAAATCGAAACGACGCTGTTCCGGCCGCCAAATTTAGCACATTCCGTCGCTGTTTTAAGCGGCAATAACATTGAGAAACCATAGCTCTAGCAGGTATCCGCCTAAGTATTAAGTACTTATAAGCCACCCTTGCACATATCCCCCGTAATGGTCCTAGCTCCATGGCTAACATCGAAACCTATTGAAAATCCTAAAAACCCATTTCTGACCATGATCAATTTTCGGCTCTTACATGTCAGCAGAAGTTAAAATGGCGTCCCCCGCAACTCGCAGTTCTCTTGGATCTTCGACTCTCCCTACCAGAGACGGAGACGCCTTAATTCACGTTCCTTCTCTTTAGCTCTCTTTTCTTTCGTCGCAATTCCGTTATCACGTCGAGCTCTGTTGCCTACACCATGACAGTACAGCCCAACTTCTATGCCACCAGGGGCCCAACTCACCACGGTAACTTCATCCAACGCTTCACTCGGCAAGAATCCCAAAAGAAGAAGCGACCGCCACCCCTCAGTGCCGCCCAACGCGCCCGGCTCCGCGAGCAGCTAAAGGAGGTGAAGTTTCTAAATCCAGCGTACGCTGACCATACCAAGATTAACATTGCCGGCATCCTACGGAAATGGAAAAAGTACCAGCTTCAATCCTCAACGGCCCTCTCAGACTCAGCTAACTGGGAATACAGATACTGCGAGTTCAACAAATTCGAAGAGTCTTGGAAGACTGTAATAGAGAAGGCGAATCGGGAAGTGGCGATGGATTTCCTTCACCATATGTGCGACACGTGCAATATCAACTCCGAAGGCTCCTCGTGGGAGTATTTTCGTCAGTTCAAGCAGCTTTACAGTAGCATCACTGGCCGCTACATGGACACAAACGACAGCAAGGAGATTCAGAAGGTACAGTATTCCTCCTTCATTTGCCCATCGCAAGGCTTTTCGTACTATTAATACAGGTATCAAAGAACAAAGGATATGAAAACGGATATGAGTCCTTCATATAATTAATAGAGGTCCTTTGAAGCCTTTGTCTTATAATATCTGTCGTAGCCCTATATAAGCTGGACAGCCAGACTAGAAGAGCAAAGAGAGACAGACGGGACGACCTAAAAAGAACAAAGAACATATCTAAACGTTTGACAATTCAGGAATGGAGCTAACAAGGCAACAGTGGCACGACGGTACCCTAGTCAATCTGTTCGGCCTTCAACGTCCCAATGCCAACGGCAAGCCAGTTATTGGTATTGAAGGTCAGTTAGCCATGTTGACCTATAACATAGCCTACGACACCAGCATCCGCCCCCAAGAACGACAAAGGGTAGATATGCACGGCATATACCTCCTTCTCGGATATACTGGGGCGCGTCCGGCCGAATTGGTGGACGGCGAGAAAAGGCCGCCCAAAGACGGTTCGTTGGAAGAGATATTCGGGCCGAAAGCGGTTGACGACAACGATTCCGACGATGAGGGGGTGCTGGATGAGAACTCCCGGCTGCTGGAAGTGATTTTATCGCAAGCGACCAGGAAACGGGGGCGACCCAAAGCACTGTGTTACGAAGACATTATGCTAGCAGTTGTCCGTCACCCTGAGACTGGCAAAGACGTACATGTGATGGCGGTTAAACTTGTCCACCATAAAGGTGAAGACCGTAAACCTCGGCCGTAAGTGCGCTAATTACCTCCTACTACTTATCCTGTTTACTTCAGTCGGGGCTAGTCTGACTAATCCCCAGGACCATCTACTTCTTCTTCGCTACCGACATGTTAATCATGTGTCCTATCACTGCCATTGTCTGTTTGGCAAACCGCGATAAAGCATTCGACGCGCCGAGTTTGACAAGTGCGAGGCGCGTTTTTGCGGTTAGGAACATGCCGCCCGCCCAATGTACCCCGATTCGGTGGAAGGAGGAGATGCTGAAGGTCCCAGTCTTCCGCCGAGTGGATCATGTTAACAAAGCGGGAGACCCGAATGCCGAGGTTAAGAAGATGGAGGCCTTTCCTTATTCAGTCTTGAGAGATGCTTCAAAACAGCAATCGCTGGACGCTGGCTTTGAGCAAGCCTTGGGACCGCGAGCTTGGCGGAGGTGGACGGCTAATGAGGCAAACGGTCAGTTTATCTCCGGTTGTGCAAAATAATGCGCTGACACGTTGCGGTTTTCTAGGCAATGCATCTGATGCTGTGCGTGACCAAATCATGCGTCATGATCCGCGATGGACGACATTTCACGGCGCGTATCTAAACCAGGCAGTAGAGTTTGACATAGAAAATACGATGTTGGGCTTGAAAACCCAGGACAGGCTGATCAAGATGCTTACGCACATTAGCCTGACGCGTGACCCACGCGCCAAGAGAGACATGGTTCCTGATGAGGTTTGGAGGGATATGCCGCCCGACCCAGAGATTCTAGAACTAGAACATCGACGAGCTGAAATTAAAAATGGCCGATTCCGAATCAAGGACTGCGACAACGAGAAAGAAATTCGCAGGATCGGAGAGCAGATTAGACAGAAGCGCTCGAAACGCGAAAAGGCTATCCAGGAAGAATACCGCAAGTATTATTTCTACAACCGTCCAACGTGGGATATCGAGAACCAAACTAGGGGAGACACTGGTGAGGAGTATGTTGCGCCGGCTATTGACCTACGTATCCCGGAACGTGCCCAACTGGCCGAGATCCTCTGCGGGCAGTCAAAGGGTCGGAGTGATGAGGAGATTGCCGAGCTGCGCATCCGCGCCGCAGATCTGATGACAGCGCTTTGCGGAAGGCGAGAAACAGCAAAAAGCGCCCGTATCCGACAGCGCCCTCGAGCCGATGTCCAGGTTAAGCAGGAATCATCCGAACCCGAACTCGAACCCGACTCCTTCCCCCTTATCATGGGGGACACGCAATGCCCCGACTGTATTGGTGACGAGACGCTCACTATCGAGGAGAGAACGTTTCCGTATTGCCGACGCACTGTGCGGAACGATCACTTTGATGACGAGCATCTGGAGGGCAGAGAAGACGCCGAGCAGCGTGGCCAACTTCAAGTGTGCATGCATCCCAAGTGCCGGGGAATGGATTTCCAAGACTTGGATCATTTCAGAAACCATGTCGCTACAGTCCATGGCATGCCGCTTAGAACGCAAGAACAAGTCGAGCGCAGACGGGCAGGGAGGAGGGCTAAGAGACGGCTTCGACGTGCTGATTTACATCGGTGATTTTATAACAGGGAGATCTTCAGGCCTGGACGCCGGGAGACCCTAGCTAATGGCTTTGACCTCGAGTAGGTTAACACCTATTAGATAGAACATATTTCCGAATGCACATCATCTATTATGCCTTAAAATACACGTGCCAGGATAATGTCGTCTTATGCGTACGCCGGTAGGATTTGGTACCTTTGCTCACGATGGAACCCGGCCGTCTGGATAAGCGCCACGCCCAAAGGGGACCACTCCTTCCGCCGGAATGCAGCCCGAATCTTGGTACTTCGGCATCGAATTTGTCGGCAAGGAACGCTACCATCTCGTCTTGATACATGTAGGGTGTCTCTGTAAGCTGGTCGCGTAATGCGCGAGGTATCGGCGGCGTAATGCTTCTCGGGTGCCCGGCCGTGTTGGGCGGTGCGCTGGTGGCATCAAACCATCGTAGGTTCGCTCGGATCGTTCGAATGGACCGCGTGTTGCAGTCAGCAACGCCTGCTATGTCGCCATTAACATATCTACCCTCTATTCTACCTTGAATGAGATTCTGTTGCGAAAGCGCATGATTCGGTGCCATCCTGTTTACAAAAGAGGCTCTTTTGCTATTGGCTTGCTGCAATATTCTTAGGGAATAAATGCGCGAGTGGCAGGGCTTATGTGCCAAGCGAGGTGGCTAGAACCTCCACCCCTGGTCCACGCAGCCCCGACGCATGGGTTGTTGTAGTCAGGGCAACAACCAAACCACTAACATAAAAATCTTCGAGTCAAATAAAGTATTAACTATAAATCGCCTTGATAAACTAGCAAAGCATAATTATAAAGTATCCCCCTAAGATCGAGTCAATATTATATATTATACCTATACAATGTTGTAGAAATACTTCAACTGATACTATAGTGATAATGTGTAGTGCACGGCCGCATAGACAGCCCACCATCACATATCGCATCGCATTGGCTGCCTTTTACCATGCATACGCCATCGGGCTGGGACGGCTTCGCCACAGACTTCCTTCACCATTTACCCCTCCCCTCATTTTCTTAGCCTTGCCATCAACTGGATATAACTCCTATGATCTCGCAATTGGGTTGAGGCGAGTCTGCCGAGTACCTTGTTATCTTTGTCATTGTCTTTACGCCGCGATATAATGCTCGATCATGCGTCTTCTAAAGGTCGAAGAGGACGGAAGACTCGGCGTAACCGAAGATCTTTATAAAAACATTCCCCCGTACGCCGTGCTCTCGCATACCTGGGGGCACGACAACGAAGAGGTCACTTTCAAAGATATCACCGAGGGTACAGGCCGAAACAAAGATGGCTATGGCAAGATCGAGTTTTGCCGCAAGCAGGTCGCCGCTGATGACCTCAAACATTTCTGGGTGGACACGTGCTGCATTGACAAGTCGAATAGCACTGAGCTTTCCGAAGCGATCAACTCCATGTTCCGCTGGTACAAAGACGCGAGGACATGCTACGTGTACCTGTCTGACGTCTCGAAGAGCACCGCCATGCAAGTCAATGAACCGTCCCGTTCATCGTGGAAACTAGATTTACGCAAGAGCAAATGGTTTAAGCGTGGCTGGACGCTGCAGGAGCTTCTTGCTCCACAATCGGTGAAGTTTTTCTCATCCGACAATCACTATCTAGGCGACAAAGAGTCATTAGGAGAACTTCTGCATGAGATAACAGAAATACCAAGAGCTGCTCTTCAGGGAAGCGTGCCGCTGTCTAGTTTCAGCATTGAGGAGCGAATGTCATGGGCGAGTGACCGGGAGACCAAACGCCCAGAAGACAAGGCGTACTCGCTTCTTGGTATATTTGGTGTTTACATGCTGCCTCACTACGGCGAGGGGGAAGAGAATGCATTTTTACGTTTACGGAAAAAGGTCAATGCATCTTTAGGCGTAAGTTGGGAGTCTTTTCATATCCACATGTACTGCCGGTTCTGCGATTTGGCTGACCAGTGTTTCACCACTAGAAATCAGTACTCGACAGACTTCCCAGTGCAGATGGTGCAGCTTTCGACTCCCATGCCGAAGAACACAATCCGACCTGTTACCCAGGTACTCGAGCCGACCTTCTGCGTGAAATATACGAATGGGCGGGGGACCCTGAAGCCAAAGCGATCTTCTGGCTGAATGGCATGGCGGGCACGGGCAAGTCCACCATCTCGCACACCGTGGCGCAGAATTTCTCCAAGAACCAGCTCGGTGCCAGCTTCTTCTTCAAGAGGGGCGAGGGTGACCGAGGAGGGGCGTCCAAGTTTTTCACCACAATCGCCGCGCAGCTCGTTCGGCAAAGGCCAGCCCTTACACAACACGTTCAAAGTGCCATCGACGCTAATTCTAGTATCTTTGACAAGTCACTACGGGAGCAGTTTGAACGGCTCGTCTTAGAACCTTGTTCCCAAATTTCGCAAAACGCTCAAAATATCTCTACTCTAGTTATTGTTGTCGATGCTCTGGATGAATGCGAGCGAGATGAAGATGTTAAGATGATTATTAACCTTTTCTCTCGCACCAGAATTGATGGGTCTTTACAACTACGAATCTTTGTTACCAGCCGACCCGAGCTGCCAATCCGCCTAGGTTTCCACGCTATCCAAGGTACATACCAAGATTTGGTGCTTCACAACATATCCAAGTCGGTAATCGAGCATGACATCTCTGCTTTTCTTGAACATAAGCTTAAGGCAATCCGAGACTCCTATAACAATTCCGTACTGGGAGACCGACAATTGTCACCAATTTGGCCTGGTCCGCTAGTGATTCAGACCCTTACCCAAATGGCAAGCCCGCTCTTTATCTTCGCTGCGACTGTGTGCCGCTTTCTCGACGACCGCAGGTGCGGTAACCCCGATAAGCAACTGAAAGAGATACTAGAATATCAGACCAAGAGCCAGGAGTCGCAACTTGATGCGACGTACCTTCCTGTTTTAAATAGGCTGCTAGACGATCTCTCTACAAGGCAAAAGGACAACATTATCCAAGAATTCCGCCATATCGTTGGCTCTATCGTTATCCTCGCGCGCCCTTTATCGACCTCCGCACTAGCACGGATGCTCGATGTGGCTAAAGACACTATTGATATTAGGCTTGACTTGCTTCATTCAGTGTTGAATATCCCTTTGTCTTCCGAGTTACCTGTGAGACTGCTCCACCTCTCGTTTCGCGACTTTCTTTTGGATCCCGAGAAGCGCACTAAGAACCTATTCTGGGTAAATGAGAAAGAAACTCACAAACAGTTGGCCATAAACTGCATACGCGTTATGAACAAAACTCTTCGCACGGACATCTGTGACATACAATGGCCGGGAACACCACGTTCCTCTATTGACTCCCAGATGATTAGCGATAGATTACAGCCCGAGGTCCAATATGCATGTCAATATTGGGTTTACCATGTAGAACAAGCGGGAGGGGATAGTAACGATGACAACCAGATCTACAGTTTCCTCCAGCAACACTTCCTACACTGGCTAGAGGCGTTGAGTCTTATAGGGAGAGTCTCAGAAAGTCTTCAAATGATCAGGACGTTACAGTCACTATCTAAGGTACGTTATCGCATAGCTAAACACCACCATATCGCTAACTTGGTCTAGGTGGAAGGCTCTATACAACTACACAACTTCCTTACTGATGCCATACGCTTTATTCTTACCAACATGTCCATAATCCAGCATGCGCCTCTTCAAACGTACTGCTCAGTACTTACATTTACTCCAGAGAAAAGTGTTATACGTACCATATTTAAAAATGATATTCCCAAGTGGGTATGTCTTAAGCCAAGAGTAGAGGCACACTGGAACGCATGCTTGCAAACACTCGAGGGCCATAGCGACTGGGTCAGCTCGGTGGCATTCTCAGCCGACTCGAAGCTGGTGGCATCGGGATCAAGGGACAACACGGTACGGCTCTGGTCGACAGATACGGGCGATTGTCTGCTAGTTCATGATGTCGGCACCACTTCCTATAACCTATCCTTTGATCCCAACGGCCAAACTCTCCATACTGACACCGGTGCCATCTCCCTTAATGTTTTATTTTCGCCAACTAGGCTCATCAGTACTAATGATGATGACCATTCCTCAATATCTTCTAATCAAGTTATACCCGATCCGGATCAAAATCATCTATCCGGCTATGGCATCAGTGCAACTAGTGATTGGATAACATTGGACGGAAAAAACTTGTTCTGGTTGCCAGCAGATTCTCGGCCCGGGCAGTCAGCTGTATCTGGCTCTACGGTAGGAATTGGCTGTGCTTCAGGGAAGGTCATTATTATGCGGTTTTTAGCAAAGGGGCCCTAACTTGAAGTTGGATTCCTAGATGGTTACGTTTATAAGCCGAGGTTATATATTATATACTGTATATAAAGGAGGGTATAGTGTATCTAGGAGCTCGGGTTCCCGTCATTTGACGGATCGGGCATGGTGTATTTGCTTCTTTTACTCAGGTCCGGCTCAGTCCATCATCATCCACGTGCCTGGAGCAATCGGATTTTTATACACATCTACCTTTATGCAAAGATAACAGGATGGCAAGAGAAACGGTGAGCTTAAGCATTAGGCACAGTTTCACAGATGTGGCTTGTTAAAGGGACAGAATTGAACGATGGCAGCTTTTGGCCAAAGCTAAATCTATAAATAACACTTATAATAAAATCATGTCCTTATCCCATTCCTATCGTAAGATTAAATGATAAGTAAGGGGGAAAAAAAAGGAAACGCAATATGGCGCTCTTGAATATCTTCTTTCTGATGCTGCCGTTTTCTGTGGCTCATTCGTGGGTCGAAAGGCTAAGGCGTCTCGACTTGAATGGAACCATGGTCGGAGACGTGGGGTTTATGCGTGGCGCTATGTCCCGACTTGACCCTGCATTTAACGACTTAAAGCAACAGTATCTACTGCCACCGCCCGGTCGAGACGAAAATTTAGGAATTCTTCCTTCCGATCTGATCTGTCGGGATACCCAACAGGCTGTGGGGCAATTCGATGCGGCCTACCCTCCGCTAATAGCCTGGCCGGGCGACCTGGTAGCCTTACAATACCAGGAAAATGGGCACGTTACCCTTCCTGAAAACACGCCGCAGAAACCCAAGGACTCGACCGTATTTATCTACGGTACCATGCTCCCTTCTCCAGACGACCGGCTCCTCGCTATTCACCGTGTCTGGAACGCGGAAGGTACAGGAGGTGATAAGAGGGGGGTGCTCTTAGCCACCCGATCTTTCGACGATGGTAGATGTTACCAGATCAACAGCGGACCGATCTCTTTAGCACGTCAGAAAGCTTACGTCAAGGTGCCTGCAGACCCTCAGGGGGCCGACCTCTGGTGTCAGAATGACCTGCGGCTTCCTACGAACATCAGGGGTAATTACACGCTCTACTGGGTCTGGGAATGGCCGTTTATCCCTACTAACACGGTCCCCAATGGTCGTGTGGAGGTTTATACTAGTTGCATGGATCTACAGATCTTACCGGGCATTCAAAGTGGGACTGTCTCGTTCGAAAAAGGTCAAGACTTGAACTGGGCCGGGATTGAAGAGCAGATGGTGGCAAGTGAAATGGTATAATTGGTTTTATAGCGATAGGCTCTCTCTTATTTCAAATTGAAGCAGGCTTCTTACTGTATCCCCTCATCCCACCCACCTACCGGGAATCCCTCCTCTGAATCCATGCTAAGGCATACGCAATCCTCGCAGTTTGGACAATCCTCCAAACCAATGCCCCGACCGTACTTATTATATAAATATAGCTGATTATTGAACCTCGCTCGTACGTCTTCAACAGCAGCAATGATGGTCTCGCTTGTGCATTTCTGCGCTTCTTCCCATGTCCCTTTCATTCGGACAAGTACGCACATATCTCGTGGTAAAGGTTGAAGTGCATTCTGCTGTAAGGGTTGAGGTGTATTTTGTGATAAGGGTTGAAGTAGCATATCGTTCCCGTGACCTTGTCTTGCGGCTGAAATCATGCCCGTAGGTTGTTGTTTTTGCGGTCTTGTACTTGTACTTCCCGGTGTCTCCTTAGCCATCCCTTTCTTAAGCTTAGATGCCTTGACATGCAGAGGCGTAGAAGGTTGGCCACGCCGCTGTTGTGGTCTTCTACTTATCTTGAAATCTCGTCGTGATTTGGCAACCTTTACCACATCTGGCATGTTCTGGTCCTCAGCTTGCTCTGGCTGATCTTCCACGTCCATTAAAGTATAATTCCCATCACTATCGCTATCATCCTGATCATTCGCCATGTCGTCACCTGAATCATCTTGGCGATCGTGACAGCCCCAGAAGGCATGGAACACGGATCTCCGGACGAAGAGCGAAGTGATGTCAGCGCTCTTCTCTATTCTTCGGGTGAAGTTGTCAAAAGTGATGAAGTGGCGATCCTTGTCGTAGGTATTTGAGTATACGCGGCCACATCGCCTCGCAATTCGCTCGCCGATCTGCGAAGTCAGCTCTGCTGGGGGTCTTTGGGGCTCGACAGGCCGCAACGTTCGGAAAACCTCCATTAGCCTATCTAATGTTCGTTCAAGATCAGGCCCGTACTCAAATTCGTCCGGAGGTCGAGCAAGATGCAATGCCCTGATGACTACTTCCCGGTCTGGATCAGTGCGGCATAACTGAAGGATGCCGTCAGAAGAAAAGCCCAGATTCGTTGCCTGCACTGCCAATTTATGCCACGCTGTCGCACTGTAGGGAAGTAATTCGTAGTCTTCTTCATTGTCGCTGTCTCTCAGCGGAGGCTGTGCGGAAAGTTGGCAAACGTCTTGCATGATATGTAGATAGAGCAGCTTCAAGTTTGAAAGAAACTTTTCCTCGTGACTGACAGACTGTTCCTCGTCGACACGGAACGACATACGAGCCAAGGTCTGCACAGTGACAGGAATCTGATCTCGGTTACCAATAAGCTTTCTCATAACTGAGGTACATTGCCGCAAGTATTTGAAGTCCTGCTGTAGAGTATGGATAGACGGGATCAAATGGGTAACTTGCTTAAGATTCCGAAAAATCGACTTCCTTTGGTATGGATGCCTCACGGCCCTGAAGATACCTTCCTTTCGAAGTTCAGAGTCAGCATGCTGCTCATCGCAATACGAAACCCCTGGAACGCGGGACTCAAGTGCCGCCACTGCATCCTTGTCTACAAATCTGAGGGCCTCTTTAGACCCTACAATATGAACCCATGTCTGGTACATAATCTGGAGGCTATGAACGACTTCCTAGGAAGTCATGAGTTAGTAAGCTTGGCCTTGGCGAAGTAGGGTGGCTGCAGTTGGAAGCTCTACCTCGGCGCAAGGCAATATCTTATGCCAAGTGGCCAAGAGAAGCCCTGGGCGGAGGCCTGGGATCTCTAGCACCTTCTTAAAAGCTGGTGCTAATAAAGAGTGGCTTAAGATTTTCTTCAATGTTCTCGGTTTGCTCTTATCAAGTCTCGCCCACCATTGATTTGCGTCAACAGAATGCTCCGGATAGCGGAGGATGTTGGCCACTATTTCGCCGTCCGAGTATTTCGCCTCGTTGGCAAACTCCTCTTCTAGCAGTCGGCAAGCCTCAGGGGTAAGATCTGATGAATTAGCACCTGTAACCTCGAAGTCGACAATAGCTACCCACCGATGAACAGCTTGACCGGCCACCACGCAGCAGAGGGATTGAACTTTTTGAGCGCAAGTACACGATGGCGTCCGCTGAGGCAATGGACCTGCTGGCCAGCAGGGAGACGGAGCTCGGGAGGCTCGGAGCCCAGTAAATCGTCCGGCTGCTGGTTCGAGCACCTAAGCGACGCCTGTAGCACGTCTGCCGAAATACTGCCAGAGATAAAGTGATTTGGGTTCCGGCGATCACATCCCACTCGTTTGAAGATCCTCTGAAGGTGATCGATCTTCTTGTCGTTAGGCTCCTTGTCTGAATCGAAGAATAACTGATCCAAAGCGATTTTGGCATGACCGCGAAACTTGGAGTCTAATTCTGTACCGAGTCGTCTGGATTGAGCCTCGACATTGAATAGCACCATTCTGAACGAAATCCAGCGGTCGTTTTCTCCGCTTCGCTAGCTAGTTAGATGAAGGATGATTGCAATGTTTTTCTCTACTATAAATATTCATATAAAAGTGAGCGGGCGTCGTTACTACATAATTAGGTATTCTACCTATCGCCAACCTGGACGAGCATCATGCCCTAACAATAAGCTGGGACGATTTCGGCCGCAAGGGTGGTGAGGTGTAGGCCAGAAACGGCCACAAGGGTGGCCTACGGCTTCTATGTATTTATAATCAGCACTACGTTCCCTACCAATATTCGATGCGATTTTGACCCTCAGAGGGCGGTCTTACACATGATTGATTCAAAATGGCATATCTTAATCGGCATACTCTTTTCGTTGATGATGCTTTGCTCACTGGCGGCAACAATGTGCCAGAGCAACGGGTAATACCCAGCGGAACGTTACCCCACCAAACATCACCCCACCAAACGTCAACCCTCCAAACGTCGCAGCCACGTGCCAGTGGGAACAAACCGCCAAGTAGATTCCCAGTCAAACGAGTCTCTGGTGAGGAGGGACGGCTTGTTCCTGTTATTAGCGGTTCACCATGGAATCACTACGAGAGTAGATACCGTGTGAAACATGGTTCATCGTTTGGCATTATCACGTCTCGCCGCGAACCATGCCGGCAGTCGATGATTCGCACGATTTCCGGGCGCAATACCGACGAACAGATCCAAAACATCCGTCAACTCTGCCACCAGAACATCGTCAAGAGCATAGAGATATACGCATGCTCCGACGCAGGCTATTTTCTCATCTCCGAGTTTATGCCAACTTCCCTCATGCATCTCTGTCGAGCACCAATTTACCCAAATGAGCCACAGCTCAGTTCCATTCTGCATCAAGTACGTATCCACTCTCGAAGCTGAAATTTTCATACTGATGGCTCTCCAAGGTTCTCTCAGGAGTCGAGTTTCTCCTCGCGCACGGCTTCGTCCACGAGCAATTATCTTGCGCTAATATTCTAGTAAACTTTGATGGCGATGTCAAAATATGTGACGTCGAACGTTGCACCGGATCAGGTGACGCCTCAAAGCTTACAGACTCGTTCTGTAGAGTAATGATGAGGCTGATGGATAAGGAGAAGAACACGGCGGCAGTGGTCGGATTGACGCGCCCTGGAGATTGGTCGCAGGAGGCCGTTGATCTATTCACCCTGACGACTACTAGCCCTAGCGTCAAGCAGCTATTAAGCCACGAGTTTATGGGAAAGAAGAACAAGCAGGAGCTGGTCTGGCTGATTCCTCTTGTACTGATCACTGCGCATCATAGTAGAGAGTAGGCGTACGTACTCCCATTTTATCTAGAAGTAAAGTCGTTGCAAGCACCTTATATTGTCCGATGTACGTTTAATCGGTTGTCGTCTTCTCGTAGCCAGTATTATACGATTTGGGTTCGGGGGCAGTAATTCTCATACAGCTAACGCTTTCAAGGAGACAATACTGTTTTCGTATTCGATTGCTGGCCGCTCGAGGCTTGCGTAGGCTGCTCGATCCGTTATAGGTAGGTACGATATCGGCCGGTCCATAGGTCCATTTCTGGCCCCCTGATCAGACTCACTTCATCCGAGCCGCCCATAATAGGGAGGGAAAAGCAATCCCAGGTCCTCGAAAATGCTGCGTACCTAGGCAGGTAAGATGTTTTCTTGCCTTTCACTTAAAACTATGGCGACGCCGAGACAGAGTAACGTAGAGCGTGGAAAGTGGCGTATGAAATGTCGGGAGAGACTCAGCCAGCATATCGGTCAGTGCCATCTCAGATCTACACGAAGGCGGTCAACACTAAAATCAAACGCAGAGGAGAGGTTGGGCATCGATATACTACCTTCGCAAGTCAGGCTACAATCGACTCGCGACGACGGATATACCTGGCAAGTGCTTCCCGAGAAGCAACATCTATTTTCTAAGAATCTTAGCGACCACTCTGTTAGAGCATATAAAGATCTATGCGAGGGCGTTGGCGTCACTTTCGAGGCAGTGCGGGCTACGCCGGAGTCTTACACGGGCCAGGGCGCATTTGTAGGTATTGGTCCATCGCCGGCCCGCTGCGTCCTCTAACCAGTAGCAGAACCCTACGGAACCCGATCCTCTCAGCTTCACCGCGCGCATCAATGAGCTCCAGGTCCAGAACGATTATCTGAACCAGCAGCTCAATTTTCTCAAGTACCAATTAGAAGCGGAGATCAAGCTGCGGCTAGGTGTCGAGGAAAAGCAGAAACTGGCCGACGAGAGATTTCATCACCTGCAGGAGCAGTTGGACGCTGCGACCCGCGGAGAGAGCTATTTTCGAAGCCTGGCATTGAGGTACTCGCAGGGCTTTTCCAAGATGATACCAATCATAAATGATCTGCAAGAGGACCCCGGGATTACAGAAGAGGGATACCTATGAATATATATGTGGAAGGTTCGTGCGTAAGCAGCAGTCATTTAGCAGTAGCTTGCTTTTCTTGCGTTAATCTGGTTTGCGGTCTCGTTCTCGCTCTGCCAATGTGGCCTCTTATGCACCCTCCGGTGGGGTTGGGATCGAAAAGCTTTCCTGCCTAGCCTAAGTCAAACACGTGATGTCTATGCCAGCCCCACATATGCATGTAGGCGGGAGGTATGAATGACATGTAAAACCATAATTCAACGTCGTCTTCCATCTTGAAGTTTCCTCTCGGGAATGGATTCGAATATGGACGTGAACCTCCTCCTGCGATTACCGAGGGAGGAGAAAAGTAGATGTAACTAGCCGTCAAACGCCACAAAGCTGCCTCCCCCATCCTAGGGGCAAGCGCGGATCACCTCGTCTCTTTTCACTTTTCACTTTGGCCCTTAGCGCACTCTGTAGGAAAGAAATAGGTGGGTAGGTATATTCTGAACAATACTCTCGGAGAAGTAACCAACAATCTCTATTAGGCATCTTCGCGACGAACTACTGGCGAATCGTATGCTACCTATGCCACGCCCCTGCCCCTCGTCCTCACACCTCCAGCAGCATTTATGCATCCCGTGATTTCCTTAGTAGCTAGGTCTAGGTGAAGAGGTCCGTTTGGTCTGTGGAGAGGGTAACCGACCACAAGGAGGGTAGCTTTATCTTTCTCAGGCGTGAAGCTATGTCTCGGTCCTTCCAATCGGATCCCTGAAGCCATTCTGACATTTGATCCGTGTTTATCACCGACTCCAACTCCTGGACGCGACCTTCTCGTTTTTCCTCAAAATGAAGGCAGGCCTCCCGATAACATTCTTCCAAGTAGTCCAGAATGTGCTTCTTCTCATTTTGAATCGCTTTTTCCGCGCAGGTGATAGCTGCTTCGATCATATGATTGGGAAGCTCTCCATCGAATACCGTATCGGTTATCTTGCGACGCTTGGGAGAACGATCGTTGTATCTGAACGGTGTTTCTAACAGCCGTGGGGCTTTGCCGCCTGTACTATAGCCAGGACGTGGATGCTCGATTTTGTATTCTTCATCATCGGAGATGGTGCGTGTATCATCAGAGATGGTGGAGCTGCTGTTGCTTCTGGTACGAGACATGTTTGGATAAAAAACGGATGAACAAAGGTGTCTAGATTCGAGTCTGATACAGATTGGACCGAAACTGGGAAGGGAAAAAAAAGATCGAGGTGGACGGGATGAGCGGTCCTATTTATGCTCACTTGGATTGGAATCTTGGGTTGGTGTCTTACGAGGGACAGCCTGTTGGCCAGATCCTTTGGGGCCCTAAGTACGTCACTATATGCGTCTCGGTATACGTGGCTCTGACCTTGAACGTATGTGCCATGGACTCAAGACTAGGAAAACGCCTTAGCCACTTTTCCAAGGGGCCAACATATTCCTTTCAGGACTAGGGGTTGAGGGCTATGTTTAACTGTACAGTCATATCTGATTGGTCCTGAAAGCCCAGTAACAGGTATCGAAAAGGGGGGTTCTAGAATGAGGAAGCGTTGGCACATAAAGGGGCACTCCTCTCATTCGTTCCTATACGAAGCGGGCCGTCAAACTAACTGATCCTGGCCTATCCGACAGTGGAAGCCGCTACATGTGAGCACCAAGGCTAACGCCCTCATGGCGTGCCTGGAGTTAGGCCGGATACAGAGGCCGCCACGATTCACATAGGATTTGCTTAATATATAGTAGCAGGTTGCATTTCGTGAGGGGGGTTAGGTTAGGCAAGACAGAAGGTCGGGCCGGTAATCAAGGACAGGTAATTACACTCGTACGAGATCGAGGTAGGTCTGTAATGAGACCTTGTTGTCGTAGCGAAGGGGTGTGATTTTGTACGAGGACCGATTGGCAGCTTCGGGTTGGCGCAAGGTAATCCCTTGCTAAACCCAGAAGACAGACTGCTAAGCTTAAAGTTGTTACGAAAGTAGAATTGGGTTAGCACCCAGGGGATTGAATAACGAGTTGAACAGTAAATAACAATGTAGATCGCGAGAAACTCGACTTCACCCTCACCCTCATTCGAAGGCCACTCCTCAAAATATACGCTCATTTCCATATCCTGCCATCCTTCCCGGGGTCGGCAGAGTATGCCTTGCCATTGGTAGTTTTGAGGGATAGGGGAAACAACGACCTGTTAACGTAAACAGATAGGGGGCGTGACGATGCATAGGAGTGACCGGGATAGATGTGGGCCAGTACATGTATATAAATTCCCAAGAAAAGCCGAACATTCTACCACAAGTGGGACAAATCCCTGTATCGCAAGACCTCACCTCACAACCATGTATGACCCTCCACTTCTCTAGGCCATCGTTCTCTCCATAGCATCGACTCTCCAGTTCTTACTTGCTATTTTCATCTTCTACATTACGTATACACGGCCGCTGACCTTTCAGTCTCCACAACCCCTGAACGTCGCATATAAGCGCACATTCACAGTGGTAGTGGCTCTGGTATCATTCGTCGGCCTGGTATTTGCCTGGGTATTTGTGTGTCTTCTTTGGACACGGGGCGGATTTTGGATGCCACACCTAAGCGGAACAATCATTCTCTGGAGTATGATTAGCGAGGTGAGATAAACTACGCGATAACTGAAACGTATGTTTTAAGGATCGCTGACGATAGGATAGCTGGTGTTGGTGTCCGGGACTTCTAGCTACGGTCAGCGGTCGTTCGTCCTTCTTCCTCTCGCCTGTATATTGACTGGGACTTGTTCCTTGTTTGCGGCCGGGCTTGCTGTTATTATTCAATACCAGCTAGCCATCTTGGCCGTATTCTATGCGACATATCGATATATATATACCGATTCTGGATGGTTTGGGAGTGGTTACGCATCGTGCAGGATACTTCGTGTTCTGGTCTTCGGCGCTAGCCTATTCGGACAACGGTTCACCACTGTAACTGAGGAACTTGTTGTATGTATGTAACCCTTCAGGAAGTAAGGATTTTAGCTGATCATGTAGTATATGGCCGCAATATCCGTCACATACAACGTTATGGTTATGTTAGCAAGGCAAGTAAAATGGAGGGATTGTCAGGAGAACCCAGAATTAGGTATTGCTCTTAGAAGTATGCCCTCTAGTGTTCGCAATGATGTGTAATGGGAACATATATGTTTTATACGTATTCACGCCTCTCCCTTGATTGTATCGAGCCTTCAAGTCTACCAAGCTCGACGGCTATGCTTTCGAAAACCTATGGCGCCCCCCCTATAATGATCGAAAGGGACATTCAACCAATGCTCCGCAAGTCCGCGCCACCCACATCTCCCTTCCAAGTAGTTACAGACGAAGTGGCTTTTACACTGGTATACCTTCACCATATTACCTGAAGCCGTGGCGTGATTAAGACACCGGCATTCGTCATCACTATTAAAGAACTCTGTGCGAGGCCTTCACTTCCTACCATGTAAGATGAGCCTGTTGCCCCTCAAGCTTCTAGTATTGTCTATTATTGAATGAGTGTATAAGATCCATGCCATTTTGAGCTAGGTTCATGCAAGAATCCGTGTATAGTGAAAGTGGTGGCTTGAAGACGACGGCTTACTCTGTGTCTATCTTTCCCTCCCAAGGTGCCATATGCCCTTTGACAAATGCATTTCTATCACCAGGCATTCTTATTCGCTGCCATTGTGCACCACGTCGGGTATATATCCAAATATATTGGCTACGCTATCCCGGCTTGGTAACTGACTTTCACCCCTTTAGTCTCTTCTACAGGTGTACCTCGGTTAGTGGTATCCATCTTTGCCTCTGATATTTACCAGGTATATAGGTATGCTCCTTTTCCCTGAATAGCTGAGCAAACCTTCCCTCCGTTTTATCTGTTGATGGAATGTAAATGGTATTTTGCTTCCGAGCTTTCTTAGAATCGACAATGGAGATGCATAGGGCTATGATGGTGGACCTTGAGGACTTCACCATGGAAGGCCAGGCCTTATCTTCCAACGTTTTGCTCGAGCCATCCACGCCCACGTCTGATTGGCCTACCTCTGAGCTTCTCTGGACAGAGTTAAATTTCCCTCTGCTACCGACGGCTTCTAGAGGCTACTTCCCACCAGATATCAAAGTAGGTCACCATTAATATGTCACATTTTACTACACACTAATCGGTAATCTAATATATAGACACAAGCTGTGGATCTTAACCGTCCACCTGTATTTCCTAACACCACGTTTACTTCGTTGCCAATGGAAGAGTGTGCTCTTGGAGCGGCCACCTCGCACTCTATGGAATGCTACTCTATCACCTGCTCAACTTCCCCCAAGTCTACATCCGTCTACCCCGTTGGTCGGACCGGTTACGAGGCTTCCCAGATGTGGGCTTGGACAGAACAGAGTCCGGTATCATCTTTCGAAAGTGGGCATCACTTGGTGCCACCTCCGCCCTCTCTGCTTCCCTCTACCAAGGATTGCGACGGCTTGGCGGTATCAGGCCACGCTCCTCACGGGGGGAGGAGGCCAATCAACACGAATACGGCCCAGCAGAAGACTATGGCGCTCCAGGGCGTTTTGAAAGAGCAGATTGTCGCCACTGTTTTCAAGTGCAACTATCCAAATTGCCAAAAGGGACCTTTCAAGAGACGCGAGCACTTGAAAAGACATGAAAACACGTAAGGTACCATTGACTTACTGACGGACCACGGGATTACCACTAACGAGGTAAATAGTAAACATGCGGAGAATCTGAGGGTCGTCTTAACGCCCTGCCCATTCTGCAATAAATCCTTCAACCGCAAGGATAATTATCGGCAACACCTTAAGCTTCACACTCAAGACAATCCAGCTCACCGTACGAAATACCATCCTAATGCTCAAGCTCTATTGGATGAAGAAGTGAACAAGTATAGGCGACGACGAAACCAGTTTAAGAAGAAAGGAAAGCGTACAATTTGTGAAGGAGGAGTCAAGGAGGATGGCGATGATTTATAAAAGATACTGACAGTCGATGACTAGGTATCAGTATATTTTCACTGGAAAATGATTATCGAGTAAATCATGCATCGCTATCCTATCCATTGCTCTTCAGGAACGTGTCTCATCGCATCGTGTAATCTTTGAAATCAGCAGCCGGGCCGTGAGGATCGTCACCTCACGGCTAACGCCCCATCTTGACGCCTAGGTTACCCCACTTGCAGGGCTGAATTGCTGTGAGGCGCCACGCGTGGGGTGCTTAATTTGAACTAGCGTCGTCGCTCTAGATCGAGATCGAGCCAATCAACCAAGCTACTCCGTCGAGATCAGCCCCACTACCCTTTTTTCTCATGCATAGCTTCACTCACTCAGCTTATTCCCTGGTTGCGGGCACGGAGCTCATCACATCATCCCGCCACGGCATCCTAGGACTCCCGGAGAGGTACGTGGTGGTGTGGGTGTCTTGACAGCGAGTAGACGGGTACCGATTGGGACCTATCCGGACGGCTGAACGGTTGGTGAGTACTCCCGTGTGCACTTTGGTCACGATCTCATTCACGTCCTCTTCACAGTCGTGAATATGTATAGTTGTGCGTGCTATCGGTGATTTATCATATCTCATCAGACAGTGCTTCGTATGGTATGGGGTTCGTGCTCTGGGCTAGTTGGATTATATATATATATATATCGTTCCTCCTCCTCCAACAGCTTCTCATCTCTTCTCCTCCAAGGCACCTTCCTAGCTTGGCTTTCTTCCCCAACTTCCCATCAGCATACCAAGTTCTTCTACACGTCTATATTGCTTAGTTAGCATTATGTCTCCCACATCTTCGCCTCAATCCCCTGCTGTCCCAGGAGTCAATAACCTAGCTGATTCTAAGTCGGGTGCGAACCCTCTCGCTATGGACAAGACTCAGAATGAGGAGAATGCCGACGTGTCTACGCCATCCGGCAAGGCTACTGGCAAGCGTACCGACCCTGCTGACCCTGTAACACACACGTCTAATCGTAGCTCCAAAAGACACAAAGCCCATCCGAGCCTGGATGTCCCCAACAACCATTGCTGCTGCTGCGCCGCCGTCCAAGGACTCACTACTATGATTTCATCGGCCATCAATAAACATCCCCAGCAGCCTAGCACTCGTTTCGAGGCTATCCTAAACCTTTCATACAACATGAACGGAACACTAAGAGATATCAAGGTTAAACTTGACAGTGCGCCTGGCGAATCGGCAGAGAGTGTGCTTGTATCTCCTGGATTAGGCAGCGGCCCTTCTGATTGTGGCGATTGGTCTGAGTACGAAGTTTGACCAGATAATTGCTGCCGCGCTAGGAATCATTGTATTGGTCGATGGTATGTTTTCGTCTTCTTTGCTTCTTTCCCAGAGGCCACCACAGACCCTTGTTCGCTACTGTATGTTATTTGGTAGTAAATCTGTTTCTTTTTCGTCTTCGGTTAAGTTGACAATCCTAAACAGTGCTCCCTGTCACGCACCATACTTCCGGCTCTTTTGGCATTTGGGCGGCGTTCTAAACCTTAGGTTTGGTCCGAGGTGCCGTTTGCTTCTGGATTCGGTAGATCCACCTTCGACTGCCGGGCGAGCGGTAATCTCTCTTCAATCTCATTGGATAGGAGCTGTAGTGTTTGTTGGTATTCTAGCTTTAATAAGGGATCGATGTGAATTATTCTCCGCCTTGACTCTTGTTCGTCTCAAGCTCCTCAAGTTCTTTGGCAGTGGTGCGGGTTTGGGCTCGTTCTTAATTCGCTTAAGTGGAAGTGGGGGAATGAGAGAAGCCTCTGGACTAATGATCCATTAGCTTTTCTGCGGTATACTATGGGACAGCATAGATGGCAACCTACCCGAGGGGCCTCCTCGATGGGCTCTGAGAAGCCGGTAAGTTCTGCATCTCAAGAGGTTGGTTCAGGGCTGCCACTGCTCTATCAGCAAAACCCATGAGTGATGCGTGGTCTTCCATAGCTTGGTCTACAGCACTGGGCTCCTTAGCCATTAATGTTTTCTAACGGATAAACAAGTAAGACCAAGGTGTTAGTTAGCTTTCATAACACCGAGAGCGAGCACGGATCTAATGTGGAAGCTTCCGGGCCCTGTGGTACAATGGTGTAGACCGCCGCCAGGCCGTCCTGGTCCATTTTTAAAACGCAAATAACCCTACATTATAATGAAAATATCTTTGAGGGACTTTTTATTAACCGACACCCAGATTTGGTTTAATCCTGTAGACCCTGCTGGTTGCGCTCCATTCATCCTAAGATTAGTTGCCCTAGCTTATTTGGCAAGGGATATACCGCTCCCGAAGCCGTAACAACAATCGAGGAAGCTTGAACGAGCTTCTGTTTTCTTACAGCTAGATGCTACCGAGGAAAGTCAACCTTGCAAAGGCATTGTAGAATGAAGCTGACAGTATAACCTTAAAGATCTAATAACGAACGCTACCGGAGACCTAGAGCCAAAGAAAGGCACATTTCACAGCCCCAGCCGCTCCAAGTAATCCAGCTCAGACCCAATACTGGAACTCTTCAACGAATACGGTTCTACCCCTGCGTGAAATTGCTACACGGTACGTCTTAAACAAATTGAAAACCAGATCAATCCTGAACTAAGGTTTGGGGATTCTGTGAGAGGATTCTGTAAGGAGCCTAGGTCGATGATCCCCCTGACGCGATTCTACAGCCGACTAGCTATTATCGACAAGGCTACCAGCACTAGACAGGTCTTGCTGTAGTGGACCGGGGAATACGGATACAAAGGATAAATTGACACGCTGTTGGTTCCCGCCACTGATACTTCAGCTAGGACTATACCGATTCCTAGAGCACCCAGTCGATACAACGTGGTTGTCCGGTAACCAAAGTGCGATTATTTAGGTGCCGGTATTAAACCCGATCCACGTACCAGCCAAGCTCGCTATATCTGTACGGTAATATCCGTGAAAAACACGCCCGAGGTGTATCCCTAATCACCGGGATGGTGTGGCCTCCGCTCAGCTCTAAACAGGCAACCAGGGCTAGTACTTTTGGCTCTAAAGCGTTGTGTGTTATAACAACCACTGCAGTTATACTGTCGCCTTTTGCGTTGCCCTGAGACAAAATGTAATCTAAATAAATGCCTGAACTAGAGGACACTACTGCCACCATCGAGGGGACGTTTTCCAACTAATGCTTTCGGTAGGGAGACGAGGTAGTTAGTATCGATGAAGCCTTGAACATTATACATAGTTTGTTTAGAGCCTAGGCTCATAGGTGAGTGTGATGTTACATAGTACGTATTGAACAAATTTGCTACCGGATCAATTCCGAACTGAGGCTTGGGGTGTCCGTGGGGGGATTTTGTAAGGGCCCCAGATCTATGATCGCTCCTTAACGCAATTTTACAGCTGTGGGAGAGGTCTTCTTATGGCTGACCGGGGAATACGGATGTTACACACAGGTCGACATCCTGATGGCTTCCCCTTGTATCTCATTACAGGATAGATAGCACACCAAGGTCTCGTGCGCGGCGGAGTTCAAGATCGAGAGCGAGGTCACCAACGTCATCATAAAGAGGATCATAGCCATATCTACCAGCATGGTCGGCACCATGGCCACCATGGCGGGGGAGATCAAGCCCACCTTCCTATCGAACGTGAGGTCGGCGTACTACATCGTGGTGGATGTCCCGAACATAGACGGATACAAGGGGAGGTTCATGGCCAAGGCCGACATACATAAGCAGCACACCTATGGTGTATTGCTAAAAACATCATAGGGGTGCGACAATAACTTACTTGGAAAAGGGGCCAGGTAGTTTGACAGTCATTATCACATGCCCTTTGTACCCCCCTAGCCTTAGCTCCAAACGGAATAGTCCTTGGATCTGGATTCCGGCGACAGGGACTTAGTACCTTTGGCTCAGGGGCGTTATTGGTTATAAAAAGCGCTGCTGTTACACGAGCTGTTGCCTCTTGCGTTGCCTCTTGCATTGCCTCAAGACAGAATGAAATCCGAACAGGTGCCCGATCTAGGGCACACCACCACCACCATCAAGGGTACACCTGCCAACCCGACTGAAAGCTCCATACTCTTTGACTGCCAAGTCACTGTACGTATAAACCCTCCGACCCAGGCCGCTTATGAGTATTCTAATAGTCGACCACCTACTAGTTCACGCATCCAAAAGGAGAAACGGTGCTTTCCTACACGAGCCGTCAGAACGTTGAGGATGGGACCTTTCTTCAAATTCGACCGAGTATAATCTGCTCAAATGAATATGAGAGAGGTATCAAAGACAGGGTTTACAATCGACGGGGAAGAAATGCATCCCGAATAAGCGCGTGGGTTAGGGGGGCTGTTGGTTTCATACGACCCAAGTTGTCTAGCTGGAGAGGCTTCGGGGAGAAAGTTTGGAAATGGTTCCGTAAAATTGTGCAGCTGACTAATGGTACTTCGGTGTCTCGAGTCGTGGATATGGATAAAACTCCTCTATTAGGTTAATCACACATTCCTAGTTCTAATTTCCCGTCGCTCGCTTCTATTAGAGGCACATGCAATCTGTAAAGTTATTTGGTGGAAATTTAGAGCCATCGAAACCTTCTTATACATGTTATTTGAGTAGGCAGCTTAGTTGGATATGATATTTTTCTCTGACTCGATAAGGAGGCTCCAAACGAAGAGAGTCATATTCACCAAGTTAAACCCCATGTTACACGCTGATTACTACCTGGATGGCGTAGCAGGCGCCCTAAAAAAGAGGCTGTAAAGTGAAAGGCAAGGGCCAGGTGTAGCGGCACTCGTACCAGTACACAATACAAGGCTTCGGGCGAATGTACCTTCTAAACCCATCCCGGTGTTTGACTTTCAGTCTTGACAAGGGAGTGATGCGGCCACTTGTGGCCAGCTACAAATGCTACAGAGCTCCTAATTACCCCCTGCCGTCCTATTGTGGACTGAAAACCTGTCCCGTCTATTCGATAAGGTGATACCCTTGGGTCTAAGTATTAATGAGCGCCAATTGCATGTCGATCTGCACTCTTGAATCCGTGTTCCCCGGTCTGATGGCAAGGCCCGGCATGCTCGCGTATTGGCCCACTTGCAGAGGTGTCATATCACGTAGCAATAGTCCCTTCTGTACATGATTATCAAGGCTGTGATATCACAAGTCTCTGTTCGTAAGAAGCTAAAAGAACATCCATATTGAATCGTGCGAGAATTGTGGTACACCGAGATGTGCCTACTGCATGGTTGTCAAGGTGCCAGTAACGAGTTGAAGTGGAGGATTTCAATGTCTTTCCTCTGGCTTTACGGCCAAATCGCATTGAAAATAGAAACAGGGTACCGGGATATCTACTTGGTTTCACACTCAACTGATACAGAGAAATACCTTCTAATAGGTTAATTATACATCGCTTATGGGTCGATACCTATCTGAGTACCCAGATGAGTACCCGGATGTGTAATCAAAGGTTGACTCACGCTGGTCTGGCTCAAGGCCGAGACCTTCCAAAAAATATACAGCCCTATCCCTAATTAGGGCTTATAGCTCCTGAGCAGATTCCGTGAAGACCATAGACCGATGACCCCCCTGACGCAATTCAACAGCCAGCTAGTTAGTATGGATTAGGCTACCAGCAGTTACCAGCACTGGATGTGTACGCATACTCCAACAGGATAAGGAAAACCCGATGATGATGAACTAGGTAAGGTAGCGGCCACGTTTGACAAGGCAAGCATCTCAATGGGCTAGGAAGGGCATTGTAACACAGATGGGGTAGCAACGGTAGGTATCTAATACTTTTAGGTTCCAGTCTTTTGAGGCCCAGCATATCCCATATATGCATACCAGAGGTGCGCGCCAGGACTCTGTAGTGACCAACCTTGCGAGGTATTCAAATACGGATATAGAGCCTCGACTATCATTAACCTTGAAACCACCACCTATCTCGGGAACCTAAGCAAGCAAATTAGGTAGGTATTTCTTTTTCTGACCGTGTGACATGACCAAGAGCAACTCCATTTTTGGGGCCGGACGAAAATGGTTTCGGCCAAAAAGGTGGAACCCATGTTCAGAGTAGGGAACGCTCAAGGCAGGTAGATTTCACTTCGCAATGTGGGAATAGACAACCTTACTAAATATACTGCCGAGGTAAACTCGTTCTATATTTCTCCATCTGAAGTAGTCAGGCATTTCTATTGTCAAAAGAAGGAGGCCAACGACTACAGCCAGTCTCAGAGACCGAGACAACCTTCTTTTACTTTTGTACATCACACAATGAGGACTACGGAGCAGCCTCGATCCATGTCCACCCGGTTGCTAGTGACCATCTATTCGATAAGACGACAGTCCTAGGTTTAATTATTGACGAGCGCCAACTGCATGTTGACTTGCACTCTGAATCCGTATTCCCCGGTCTGTTAATGGGAGGCTAGGTCAGCACTCCCCTGGTCATATTATCTAAATACGAGGGCTCAGGCCGCCCATGACTCGAGATACCGTGAAAAATCCGTTAGTACTTTTTATATGCAGCATTACATTAGCGTAACATGGCCGCAAGAATTGACTTGTGGATACTTTCGAGTGCGTCCCCTATTGAAAATTCACATACGGTTTGCAAAGTTGCTTAGTGGACATTTGGTGTGAAGCCATTGGAACTTTCTCATATAAGTTACTTGAGTATTCGGTAGAAACATGATACTCGTCTTTCACCGACTCGATAGGAAGGTGGATAACCGCATCCATCATGTCCATTAAGCCCATGTCACACGAGTTGATTACTGGCGGGATGGCTCGGTACCATAGATATCGAACGAACCAATGTACGGGTTGGTTGCCTTCATTCGACAGCGCAGCAGGCACTCTAAAAGGAGGGTGTAACACGGTCCATACATACTGGCACACGTACAGTAAACAATGCAAGATTCCGGCCAACGAATCTTGCCATTTAGGCGGTATCCCTGGATGTAATTATCAGCAAGGACTAACCGCATGCCAACCTCTGAATCCGTGTTCCCCGGTCGGCTCCCGGTCGGCTGACGGAAGGCTAAGCATGGTCTACAGCACTCCCCTGGCCCTACCCTGAAAGCTTTGTTGTCCATGTTACATACAGCCTTGCATTAGTATGGGTTGTGGTCCTTAGCCATTTGCGTAGGACTCTGGGCGAGTTGGCTAGGTGAGACGCAGCCCTTTGTTCTTGTATGAGCTCTTTACAAATCGATATGCAGTTGGCTCCTGATAATGCCTACACCTATAGCCAAGCTATGGAGTAGTCTGCACAATCAGTTGGCCACTAGGTATTCGTCGGGCGGCACATATTGGGTTGTGATATGAGAAGGCTTTATGGAATGTGGCAATACTTATGTAAGCTATTCCCTCGAAGCTCTCGAAGCTGAAAATTTATAGTGGCGTCCTCTTTGGCTCGGCCACTCTATCCTAGCTTCATGGCATAAACTTCCCATACTTTATCTTCCTTCTTCATCAGTCAACAACTGTGTCTCGTATATATTCTTAGTGTGAATGTATTGATCCTCGCTCTTATCGATTCGACTTTCTGCAAACATCCAAATCCTGTGTCGTCATGCGGGATCAGTCCCAGCCGCCCGTCGAGCGGATTGCTGACGAATTGGAGGTTCCTTCGTTGGACGACCGGACGTACCGTGTCATACGACTACCAAACCAGCTCGAGGCTCTCCTGGTCCATGACCCCGAAACGGATAAGGCCAGCGCCGCTCTTGATGTCAACGCTGGCAACTTTAGCGATGACGATGAGATGCCTGGTACGGCTCATGCCGTAGAGCATGTAGGTTTCTGCAGAGAAGATCCATTCGGTTACGGGCTTTGAGCTAATGAAATGTGTCTTAGCTTCTGTTCATGGGTACCAAAAAGTATCCTGTGGAAAACGCTTATAACGTTTACCTTTCTTCGCATTCGGGAAGTTCTAATGCTTGTACCGGGGCCACTTCGACCAACTTCTTTTTCGACATTGCTGCTAAGCCAAGCAATGGGGAAGAGCCTTCCGAGACAAACGTGTCTCCCTTATACGGTGGTCTGGACCGGTTTGCTCAGTTTTTCATCGAGCCTCTATTTCTGTCGTCAACTTTGGATCGTGAACTGCGTGCTGTCGATTCTGAGAACAAGAAGAATCTGCAAAGCGATCAGTGGCGCCTCCACCAACTAGAGAAATCCCTGTGTAA